>JAVJIF010029356.1:0-50317 GCA_038442645.1 Agave tequilana | reverse complement strand
CCGAAGCTTAGGGGGAGTTCAACTTCTCTTAGTCGAATTCGATCACAAGCGATTCGACTGTGATCCAAGCATCTTGACGTCGGCTTGCGCCACCACTTTCTCGTTGGTTGAGAAAGATCATTGTCCCAGCGGAGTCGCTATCTTGTTACGCGCGTCAAAAAAATCACGATTGTAAAATTTTTTTAATTGAGTAGAAGATTGCAATGGATACAATCCGATACAAAAGAGAGGAAATCTCTTGATTGATTCTCCTCTTTATTTAAAAGCTGGGTTCTTCAACGTTGCGGTGGAGAGTGAGTCTTGTTCTCCGTTGACCGGCCGAACGTCAAGTTTCTCTTGTGGATCCTCTCTTTGGATCTACTGATGGAGTAGCGCAACTACTATCAGTAAGGAATCTCAAAGAGATTTAAAGAACTTGAACTCAGAAAGTTAACAAAAAAAGTTGAACTCTTCTCAGGCTACAAGAGCTTCGAGGCCGAACTCTGCTGAGGTAGCTCTCCTCCCTCTGCCCTTTAAGAAGAAGTTCTCCCCCCTGAACCTCTTCTTCTTTTAGAGTGTCTACTTTCAAAACCTCCCTCTCCTCTAGCTATTCGTAGCTATTTATAGAGAAATTGGGGTGTAACCAACCCCTTAAATCTCTCCATAATGGGAGGGTGTAACCAACTCCTTAAATCTCTCCATAATGGGAAGCTATTCCCCATTATGCGGAGAGAAAATGGGGTGTAACTAACCAAGTTTTGTGGCTGTCAGTTATAAAAGAAAATGCGGGTCTCGCGCTGGACGCAGACTTTACTTTGATGTTGAGACGCGGAGCTCACAGGCTCGCGTCTGTGTTAGAACACGGAGCTGCTCAGGCTCGCGTTTGAGTTGAAACGCGACCTCCGCGTCTGACGACCTCCGCGTCTGACAAAAGATGCGAGGTCCGCGTCTGACGATTTTCGCGTCTGACAAAGGATGCGAGGTTCGCGTCTGGCGACCTCCGCGTCTGACATTGGAACGCGAGTCGGTTGTGTCTGGCGACCTCCGTGTCAGAGGCTGGAACGTGGGTCCGCATCTGGCATTGGAACGCGACCTCCGCGTTAGTGGCTAGAATGCAGGGTCCACGTCTAGGAGATTTGTGTCTGAGGCTTTGTCCGTAATAATTTTTTGATAGCCTACAACAAAATGTAACGGTCCCAGTTTCTAATGACAAGATTAGGCCTAAAACACCAATTATCTCCAATATTCTTAATATAAGAAATTTTTGGCAGCATCATCCTTAATATTCCATTGGTTCCCACTTACAATAATCAACAATTTCGGCTCTAAGGCCTACTTAATTCCATCAAAGATTTCGGCCCACACGGCCTACTTATCATGCCACATTACACCAAACCTTAACTATATACATATATCATAACTTGCATCCTCCATCGCAAGCATATATCTTTTCAATTGAATACATCACAAGAGTTAACTTTCCAATATATTTCATTCCCACAAATAACCATCTTTCGAAATCATGGACATAACATATCCAAGAAGTTCACGATCCAAACATTACATCAAATAAGAGTCCCTAGTCTCAATATTACAAAGGTAAATATACATCGAGTACATCCCAACATGATCCACAAAAGAAAGAGGACTAAAGTAGAGTCCTTACATACACATTTAATACAACAAGGCCAAGTCAAAATGATACCACAATAAGTCATGCAATCCATAACTTAACTTTTCCAGTTAGAGAGGTCCCTTACCCTTATCCAAACCTGAAAAGATATAAAGAAAATAAAATGAGCTCGACAGCTCAATGAGTAAAACCATGTCATAGGGTATTGATATAATAATCTCATAAGATAAACAGTTAGAAGAGGTAAATTTCGATGAGTCCCATAACGCAACAACTGGTTTCAAGCTATCTTACTTGTTCCAAGTTCCATACATATGTGGTCTACATGACTCCACTATCAAAAGTTGCATTTAACTATATCATGACACAAAAGATATAATTGTATGAATATGTATGAAATTCTCGTGGATGAGTCCACTCACATCAACTCGGCTCGTTATACACATAAAGTGACATTTTAGTTTAACACAAGCATTATCAATCATGAATGCAACTTGACAGTTCACTTTTAGATATCATTCAATCTAAATAAAATTTCCCCGTCTTCCACCTCCTACCGGCTCCCGCACGACCCCTTCCTCCTTATATATAATTCATATAAAACATATATTGTTTCCCGTCTTCCCCCCTCCTACCGGCTCCCGCACGGCCCCTCCTCCTTATATATATATATATATATATATATATTATATATATAATATATATATATATATATATTATATATATATATTATATATATATATATATTATATATATATATATATATATATATATATATATATATATATTCCTAAGTATATGTCAAATCCCCGTCTTCCCCCTCCTACCGGCTCCCGCACGGCCCCTTCCTCCTTTAATACAAATGCATCATGCAAGGTTTAAGTTATCATATTCATAATAAACAATGTAGAACTATTTACACGTCATGCCCGAAAATAATGTGCAACATAAAGAAACATGCACTTGGGTTTCCCAAAATCATGGTAACGCCATAGTGCGCCACTTCCAACCCCGCATGAACCTATGCATCATCCACATGTACTCACTAGTACACAAAACATAATGTTATGACATAAGGAGGGATTATTCCCCATGTACTTTTGTGAACATAAAGTAAGCTTCAAGTCAATTAATCGGCATCTATGAGGTGATTTTAATATGAATCGTATGCTTCGCATATGCATCACATTGTTTCTATTTTATAAAGAGCCAAGTTTATACCATATCTATATCGAGTCGACTATCATGATATTGATCAAGAAAGATAGCAAAATAACTTGATAAATTGGCTCAATAGGCATACATAATATACTAGAACATGAGTTCTACACACGCATATCATATCGATGTAATGTAGAGACATAACAAGCATATAATACCCTTTGCATTTCAATTAACCTAAAGTTAATCACCAAACAGCGAATAAGATGCTAAACCCTCTCATTTAAGCATGATTATTAAGCTAGAGCATGTACATTACCATGTATCTCATCACAACCAAACATAGAAACACCACAACTAGGTGATACTCATAGACTTCATTTAGTTGAGGATAACCACAAATAAACAGCAATATATCAAAAATTAGCACACTTAGGAGTTACCTACACAACATTAATTCTGATTTTTAAATCTTGATAGAAAAACATAACCCTAATAGTTAGGTTTACTCACTATGCTTTATAACTCTGAAACAGAGAATTAGACTTCAGGAGAATTCTGTTTGGCTGTGTAAAATCTCTCCCCCAGTTCACCAGGAAACTTCTCCCCGAAGATCGGGCCTTCCCTCCACTGAAATGCCGCAAAAACCCTCCCTTTGCCGCAGATTTGCGGCAAAGTAGCAGCGCCCCGCGTGCTGCTACTGCTGCTGCTCTGCTTGCTACGCGCGCGTTTTTTCTTCCCCCCTTCTCGTGAAATCTTGATTCAGAGCTGAGAGAGGCTAGGATTTAGGGCTAGAGAGGGTATCCTAGTTTCTTTCCTTCAAATACTAGAGAGGAGATGAAATGGAGGATTTAGGGTTTCAAGTTCTTCACAAATGAGAGGGAAAATTGCAGAATTGGGAGGAGAGGAAGAGGAAGAGGCAAGCTTGGTAGTCAACCCTTGGGATTGCAAGTAACTAGGTGGGGGTTCTCTCATGTTGCCACTTGGCCAAGACCCCCTCTCAGATGCCACATGGAAAACCCAATCTCAAAGAGATCTTAGCCCTTTAATCTTCCCCTTGCATGCATACCTACCACTAAAAAGATATTAGGGTAAGCTTAGTTGATTAAGGGGATGTGAAGGATTAGTTTGAAATTATCTTTTACCATTGCTTAAGTCATAAATTTGCCCAAAATACATGCACATAAGGCTTCATGCCATACATTTTTAGTCACCACAATCAAATAGTTAATAAAAACTTTTAGAAAGGGGAGTGGGTCAACTAATTAAGCTCAAGTTGTTGATATTGAAATATGGGAGGGTGACTACTTCTAGATAATGCCTTAAACAAAATTCTTAATAATTAAGATGAGGAGAATTAGATAAAATAAAATTTTGGTTGTTACATTTCTCCCCTCCTAAAGAGAGCTTCGTCCCCGAAGCCTGACGTACCTTGGAAAAGTTTTGGGTAGTTCTGCATCATCTCTTCCTCTGATTCCCAGGTAGCTTCTTCAATCTCTTTACTTCTCCATAAAACCTTCACTAAAGGGATTGCTTTGTTTCGCAGTTGCTTCTCTTTTCTATCTAGGATTTGAACCGGCTTCACAGTATATGACAAGTCTTCTTGGAGCTGCAGTGGTGAGTATTTAAGAACATGGCTCGGATCTGGCACATACTTCCTCAATTGGGACACATGAAATACGTCATGTATTTTCTCAATCTCTGGTGGTAAGGCTAACCGATACGCCAGAGGTCCAATTCTTTCCAGTATTTCAAAGGGTCCAATATACCGGGGTCTAACTTATTCGTTTGCCACCCCGTACCATTCCTTTTATTGGTGATACCTTCAAGAAAACTTGTCGCCTTCTGCAAACTCCAAAGGTCTTCGGCGCCGATCCGCATATGTTTCTGTCTACTCTGGGCCGCTTTCATTCTCTTCCTTATCATCCGGATCTTCTCTGTTGTATCTACCACTATATCGGCTCCGAATAATGTTCGGTCTCCAATTTCTTCCCAACAAATCGGAGATCTACACTTCCTGCCGTACAAGGCTTCGAATGGCGGCATTCCAATAGTAGATTGATAACTATTGTTATATGCAAACTCCACTAATGATAGGTATCTCTCCAAATTTCCCCGAAATCCAACACGCATGCTCTCAGCATATCTTCCAATATTTGTATAGTTCTTTCTGATTGTCCGTCGGTTTGCGGATGAGCAGCTGTACTTGGGTGTAGCTTGGTGCCCAGAGCTTGGGATAGACTGATCCATAGCCTTGACTGAAAACGAGGGTCACGATCTGACACAATCGTCTCAGGAACTCCATGAATCCTGATTATCTCTCGGAGGTAGATCTGGGCTAATCTATCCATCGAATAGTTTTATTCGGATTGGCAGGAAGTGAGCGGACTTAGTAAGTCGATCGACTATCACCCATATGGCATCATATCCTTGAGGGGATCTAGGGAGTCCTGTCACAAAATCCATAGTAATGTTGCTCCACTTCCATTCAGGGATTTGTAAGGGCATGAGGAGTCCCGGAGGCTTCTTGTGTTCAGCCTTAACTTGTTGGCATATCAAACATCTCTGCACAAAATTTGTTATGTCCTTCTTCATTCCTTCCCACCAAAAGTTTGCCTGCAAATCCTGATACATCTTGGTTGTTCCAGGATGTGCGGTGTAAGGGGTGCAATGGGCTTCAGTTAAAATTTGCTCCTTGAGCTTAAAATCTGGAGGTACAACTATTCGGCTTCCCTTCCTTAGCAATTCCTCGGAAATGGTAAATTCTTAGGTTTCACCTCTTTGCACTTTCTCAAAATTTTAGCCGTCTGGTCATCTTTCCTTTGAGCTTCCTTGATTTCTTCATAGAGATCGAAACCAATACTAATTTGATTTATCTGGTTCACTCCATCCGGGGCCCTCTTATGTGAATTTCAAGTTGCATTCTTTCCATCTCCCTTAACAACTCTGATTGCTGTGTTAACAATACTGCTAAGGATCCTCCAGACTTCCGGTTCAAAGCATCAGCCACCACATTGGCCTTTCCAGGGTGATAATGAATGTCCAAGTCATAGTCCTTCATCAACTCCAACCATCTTCTTTGGCGCATATTCAATTCCTTTTGGGTGAAAATATAATTTCAGACTTTTATGATCTGTATATATATCACATGATACACCATAAAGGTAGTGCCGCCAAATTTTTAAGGCAAAAAATGACTGCAGCTAACTCAAGATCATGGGTTGGGTAATTTTTCTCATGGTTCCTTAGTTGTCTAGAAGCATATGCAATAACTCTCCCCATGCTGCATCAATACACACCCCAGGCCTGATTTTGACGCATCACTGAAAACAACATAATCTTTGTTTCCAATGGGCATGGCTAAGATTGGAGCCGATGTTAGCTTATCCTTTAGTTCTTGAAAGCTTTTCTCCTGATCATCTCTCCAATGGAATTTGAGGCCTTTCTCAGTTAACTGGATAAGGGTGCAGCTATCTTAGAAAATCCTTCTACAAACCTCCGGTAATATCCAGCCAATCCTAGGAAACTTCGCACCTCTGTGACATTTGTAGGTTGAGGCCACCCTTAATCGCCTCGATCTTTGCGGGGTCCACTGATATTCCTTCCTCATTAATGATGTGACCCAAGAACCCAACTTCATTTAGCCAGAACTCACACTTCTTAAGCTTTGCATAAAGTTGCTTCTCTCTCAATAATTGTAACACATCCTCAAGTGTCTTTCATGATCCTCTTTGCTTTTGAATAGATTAGTATGTCATCAATGAACACCACTACGAACTGATCTAGGTATGGCTGGAAAATTCTATTCATCAAATCCATAAATGCCGCTGGAGCATTGGTCAAGCCAAATGGCATTACTAAAAATTCATAATGGCCATATCTGGTCCGAAAGGCTGTCTTAGAAACATCTTCCGGCTTGATCTTAATTGATGGTACCCTGATCTTAGATCTATCTTGGAAAATATGCTGGCACCCTGAAGTTGATCAAAGAGGTCATCAATCCTTGGCAATGGATATCGATTCTTGATAGTGACCTTGTTCAGCTCTCGATAATCTATACACAGTCTCATGCTCCCATCCTTCTTCTTAACAAATAATACGGAGCACCCCAGGGTGATACACTTGGCCGAATAAACCGAGGCTTAGCAATGAAAAACACTAGAGGGGGGGTGAATAGGTGTAAGTGCTAATCTAAGAAACTAAATGCAAACTAAGTGCGCTAAATGCGGAAGCTAATGCAAATTATGCACAAACTAATACAATACAACAAGTGTAGCCGAATTCCCCTTGCGAGGCTCTGGACTAACTCCCCTTGATTCCCCTTGAAATGGGTTGAGGCGCTATGTGAAGCTCTTGTTGGATGAGTACAAGTTAGGCACACACACACAAGCATTCCAAGCAATATGAAATATGTGCACACCCAATCAAGCCAAGCAATCAAGGATAAATTACAATATGAAAGATGCAAGGCAACACAAGCAATGTATATAATATGAATGCTATGAAAGTATGATGCTTGTATGAAATGATGCTTTGCACAAATGTAAAGAGAGAGAGTTAGAGAGACAATGGATCAAAACGCAAACACCAAGATTTGTTTCGAGGTTCGAGCACCTTGCTCTACATCCCCGCCTACACCACCGTGTAGGATTTCCACTATCTCAACTCCCACCGAGGGAACCTCTACCAAAGAGGATTTCTTACAACTTTAGGAGTACTGAACTCCTCTCTCAACAACAACCTCCTCACAACCGAGGGGTTAGGCCCGTAGCCAAAACAACAACCAATCCACACACCTCTACCGAAGAGGCTCACAACCAAACTCCACCTCTACCTAAGAGGGATCCACAACACAATCACCCGATCACCTCTACCGAAGAGGGATTCACAAAATATAAGGGTGTTTACAACAATGAGGTTTACAACAAACAACCTCAAACACTTCTCTTTCTTTTCTCTTATCTTTTTCCACAAAAACAAGATCCTAATAGTTTAGGATAGAAGATAGCTCAAGTGTGGAAACAAGTGTTTTTGGAAACAAGCAACAAAGAAAAATCTTTGGGAAAATACTTGCAATATGATAGAATTGAAGATCTAAGCAAAAATCCAAAAACCTATTTTTCTTTGATTTTC
Organism: Agave tequilana; assembly: GCA_038442645.1. Taxonomy (NCBI): domain Eukaryota; kingdom Viridiplantae; phylum Streptophyta; class Magnoliopsida; order Asparagales; family Asparagaceae; genus Agave; species Agave tequilana. The sequence continues at coordinate 42,411 of JAVJIF010029356.1, read as the reverse complement.
CAAAAACCTAAAACAATAAAGATGAGAAGTTTTTGCACTAAAAACTCTTTTGAAAACTCTTTTAAAACACTTCAGAAAACTAGTATTTTTTCTCTTAAAAAACTTGGCTAAAATCCCCAAGAGATGGGGTTTATATAGCCCCTATACAAAACTAGCCGTTAATCTGAGTTGGCAGTCTGACAGACTGCCGGTCGACCGGCCCGGTCGACCGCCAACGGTCAGAATTATGACCGTTGGGCAACTGCGGTCGACCGGCCCGGTCGACCGATAAAACCCGAGAGCAGAGCTCTCAACTCGGTCGACCGTCCCGGTCGACCGTGTCTGTGCCTAACAGACATGCACGTCTGTGCACGTCGGTCGACCGCAACGGTCGACCGGCACTTGGTGCGGTCGACCGTCACGGTCGACCGACCAGCCTGTCAGCACAAAACAAGGTCAGAAAATTTTGGAAAAATATTTTATAAAAACCTTTTATCATTTCTGAAAATTCCATAAAACTTGTTTTATCATTTTATGTTGAAACATAAACATGTGATAAAAATTTCAAGACAATATATCAACATATCAATTCATTTTTGAGTCTTGCAAATTTTATCAAAAATAAAACCTTGTATTTTGTCAAACTTGATTTTTCCAAAACATGAATAGGGATATCAAAATAAGTTTGTTTACCAAGTTAAAGTATGTATGTATAAATAGAAAACATCTACTATACATATAACATATGTAAACTTGTTTTGATCAACTATTCATAAAAACCAAATATCAAATCATAAAACGTGTGTGTTTTGTGTTCACTTGAGCATATCAACTAAACTAAGCTTTACAAATGGATCTAAAACTCTATCTAAACTAGGATACCTAAGTCTTCTTGTCGATCTTCCATCTTCAAGTAGACTCGATCCCAAACGCATGATCCTCCAAGTGCAAAGGTATGATCTTTATGTTTTGGCACCGGAATCATTATGAATAGCTTCAAACACCTCTTGTTGAAGCTAATCACCAACTAATATCCTGTTAATGATCTGAAACTTAGAAACACAAGAATATTAGTAAACATAACTACATGAGTGTTGATCATCATCAAAACTAGAGTGGAAGGCCATTGGGCCAACAATCTCCCCCTTTTTGATGATGACAAAACTCATGGAGTTATATATGCATGGATTAAAGATAAGCTTCAAGGAAGCTCCCCCTTAACTCATGCATAGGGATAAACAATAAATATATGCAATGAATATTAAACATGCAACATGCGTATGCATAAACAATAAATGGTTCTAGATATCAAATAGAATATTCAAAACAAAATAAGCTCTAGATACCAATTACAAAGCAAACTCTATATATCAATTAAACTTAATATTCTTGAGATTAAAACATAATATATGCATAAACATAAGCATGCATATAAAACTTCATAAATACTTCTCCCCTTTTTGTCAATCATCAACAAAGGGGTAAACAATCAAAACCATAGATAAAATGAGGGATAAAAATCTTTCCCTTTTTGTCAATCAAAACGATGCAAACAATGTTCTCCCCCTTTTTGTCTAAACACAAAAAAAAAAATCAATAAGGGGTGACTACAAACATGATATCAATTAGAAAATATGTCAATGAAGCATCTTGATACCAAAAAACAAGGATCAATATATGTTATATGCTATATACATTCATGAAGAGGAAGACGCTAAATTAGCTTCCCTACACATATGCATTACATGAAGAAGGATGACAAGCCCCAATTCACATAACACATATTATGTAATGCATAAGAGGAGATGTGAAGCTCCCCCTACACACGTATATCATATAAAGAAGAGTTGTCAAGCTCCTCAATTTATAATATACTCAACATGAATCTATATGTAAGAGAGATGTTAAGCTCTCCTTGCATATAGGAAATACAAATCAAAACTTTGAATATTTTCTTTAAACAATATATGAGATACCAATTGTAATTAAACATAAATCTTGAATTCCTAAAACATGAATCTCGATACTAAATGTATTCAAAACAAATTTTGAATTTCTTAAATACGATACCAATTGTAAATATTTTACCAATTGAAAAGATTTTACATAGAAACATTGATACCAATTGTAAGAATTATTCATTTTAAAATATATAATTTGATGTTGATATCATATGTTTAAAATAACAACTTTTAATCATAAAGTGTGGGAGTACAAATACCAATTGAAATACAAAATCAAATTTCTCCCCCTTTATGAAATACAAACTAAAGTCATGCATAGTCTTGATAACAATTTAAAAGTAATCAATTTAAACAAAATTGAAACTCAAGCACTAGCATAAACACAAACATATATATGTATGAAGAATAGATACAAATAGAAATTGATATACTTGGAATTTAAAGCATACATACATACAAAACATATATGAGTATACCAGAAGATCAAAATGATACCAATTGAAAGAGTTCAATGATACCAATGACATAACAATAAGTTCAAGTGTATACATCATATTCTCTACCACCCAATCATAATTCAAGTTTTAAAGATTTTCAATTTAGGGCATTCATGAACATGATCTCCCATCCTACCGCCCTTGGAAGGTAGGGGTTTCAAAGATAGATTTGAAAATGTAGTTTTGTTTGAAAATCACTACCAAAATGAAGAACACCGCAACTAGTTAAATGAAAAACTTGTTAACTAGCACGAAATCCTTCAAGTAAGGAATAAAATAAAAATGAAATTCACATGATAATCATCACTCTAACTAATAAAGCATACCTCATGAGAAACAAAACATGAGCAATAGATATGAGTGTACAAATAATATGTGAAGATCATAATCATGAAAAATATTTCATTAAGCTCAATTATTTCTTAAAACATAATTCCATCAAAAACATGAAAAATCATATAAAACTCCTTATTTAATCTTCAAGGCATATGTATGCCTAATACAAGCTAAAATATACATACATATCCAAAACATAACGAGTCCACAAAATATATGCATTAAGGCACGTGGCTCAAAAAGGATACTCATGTATAGTCAATAGTTTGGATAAGATGGACATATACATGAAGTTAAATATTGATACATGAAACATGAAAAACATGAAAACATGAAAAGTATGAAAATTTAGCTTTTCATTAAAACAATTTGATACCAATTCTTTTCAAGGTATATGTATGATTTGTCAACACAAGAAGTATACATACATATCCCTTAAACACACTTTGAGTCCATAATAGATATTTGCATGAAAGGCAAATGACTCAAGGGGTATACATGTATATCTTCAAGTTTGGCAAAATACACATATACATGAAATGAAAACTCATAAAACAAATCCAAAAATGGAATACAAGTTTGAAATGTATGAATCATCAAAACTAGACTATACTAGCACATCTAATGGGAACAAACAAGCATTCAATCCCAAACATATATAGATTTGTTTGTGGCCCATCATATGTACAAATATATAACTAGTCTTAATGAAAACTAACATCTAAACATATATTCAAAACATGAAGCATTAAAACACAATATAAAAATCATCATGATAAAACAAATACATGATTATTATGTGAATTCACATGTATTAGATTCATGATGTACATTATAGCTTAAACAAAAGTGAGAACACTAAATATGGGTTCATATAAGCATATGTGTCTCAAATACTATACATGTATGTCAAGGATCTAATAAACATGAAATGAACATACTAATCCATAGACATCAAAAACGTGCTAGTAACATTAAAACATGGAAAGCATGTAAATAATAAATGAGAGTAAAGGATTGTTACCAAAACCGAAGAAGCAACTCTCCTTGTCTCCAAAACATGGTGGTCATCTCCACCAAATCTTCCCTTGAAAGTGATGCATCCAATTTGATTTCCATGAAGTCCGGAACGCATCCACTCCAAGGTGTCATCACTCTCAGGTCATGTGAGAGCCCACACCTACATCAAAAATAATAGGAGGGTGGTCTTTGGTACCCATACTTTTTGGGTCCATGGGGGTTAGTACCTTCTCTAACCCAAACAAACTTCTTGGCTAAATTTCAACATGTAAACGATCATAGCAAAATTTAGCAAGATGGCCTTTTCGATCACAATGTGTACATGTGTACACATGAGCATACATGGTGTGATGGTGTTCGTGAGGAGCATGTGTATGCCGTGGAGGATGTGCATGCATATGTTTGACACGGAAAAGAGGGGTCCGGAGTAAAGTTTCCTTGAATCAGATGAAAAATTACAGCCGGCTTAATCTTCCGGTTACAAGGGAGGGAGGATGTTGAATCTTGAATCCCCCCTTTGTTTAGTGCTGGGTTCTTCGTGTGGCGGTGGAGAGTGAATCTTGTTCTCCGTTGACCAGATGACCGTTCTGGACCATCGACGGATCTTCTCCTTGGCAGGTAGAGGGAGTAACTCAGCTCCGTCTACCAAAACTCTAGAAGAGGAGGTAGGCGAAGAGCGGCTAGTACTCAGTAAGCTCGCTGAAGGGTCTTCTCTCTCTCTGTCGATGATCTCTCCTTTTTTCTTTTCTCGGAATCTCTTCTTTGCCCGATAATTGTCGTCCTCGTCTTCAATAGTGACGGGACTATTTATAGGGTTTTTAGGGGGTGATCGTGCCCCCTAAAAGTGCTCCACGATGAGGGCCAACTTTCCCGCTACATGGGCGGTGGATGGCGCCATAATCGGGGTGGTTACAACCAAGGTGGGGGCACCTTGTTGCTGAGACGCGGGCGTTGAGCCAACGCGCCTTGATGCTGAGACGCGGGCGTTGAGCCAACGCGCCTTGATGCTGAGACGCGGGCGTTGAGCCAACGCGCCTTGATGCTGAGACGCGGGCGTTGAGCCAACGCGCCTTGATGCTGAGACGCGGGCGTTGAGCCAACGCGCCTTGATGCGGAGACGCGGGCGTTGAGCCAACGCGCCTTGATCTTGAATCTCTGCGTTTTGGTGGCTTGTCTTTGTGATTTTTAGACAGCCTACAGAACCCCCTCCAAAGTTTTTGACATTCCGCAGTTAAATGGGACGGATTTCGAAATACTTTGGACTCTAGCTGAGTTCGCCTTCATGACTAGACTGTTGATGCTCCGGGTTTAATCTTATCTGGAGTTGGTCTTCGTGAGTGTACTGTTGAACTCTTTGAAACCCCCAGGGTTGATCATGTTGAGTGTCTAGATGCACAGTCTAAACCTCCCCGATTGCTTTTAGTCTGTCACTGGCGCGCTTTAAGCCAGGAGTGGTTGGTCGTCTGCTTGCGTCAGTGTACTGTTGAACTGATTTTGCAGAAGCAGGAGGCCAAACGCAGGTTCTTTTTCAAAAAGCAGAGATGGTACTGCTGTAAAGGCGCGATTTCTGTAATGTGCGTCCTTCGGCAATGGAGACGCGACTGATCTTCCATGAGGTAGACGCGATATTTGGCCAGACTGGAAGGACGCGAATTTCTTAGAGAGACGCGACCTTCCGAATGCATTCATGGAGAGGCTGACGTGGCATGTCCATCGAGGAGGTGCGTTCTTTGGGCGCGAATTCTGTGCCATGTCATGATTACGCCGCCAGCTGGCCTAGGGAACCGGCGAAATTTCGCCTTTTGGCGCGCGGATTTCCTGGTTCATTAAATGAACTGCTCCACGTGTCGACTGCTGACTCGTGGCGGGGTTGCGACGCATGATCTTCTCCGTTCAGAAACGATTTTGTTACACGCGTCAAGCGGCGACTCGCTGCAGCGTCTATCGGGCCACACGCCGCGTATCTTCGCGAATCCCTGTGCCTATAAAAGGCAACAGTTGGAGAGATGTATCTTCTTCTCCGAACGCACTTGCTGAGAAAAAGAATTTCCCCCTCTGTTCATCTGCGAATTTGGATCGAATTAGCAATGGCACCCAAGACTAGGCCAACTGCATCGTCCTCAAAGGCGACCGTCGCCGAGGCCGAGAGGGGCGGCTCCTCCTCTGCACAGGACGTCGTTCTCCCAGGTCTCCAAGGTAAAGGCCTTTTAGGAGGAAGTTTCGCCATTAAGGAAAGTTCAAAGAACTTTTAAGAACCCTCAACACGCGAATATTAAATCGTGTTTGATTCCCAGACGCAGTCTTTGGGTTGATAACCGAGGCGCGGGTTTGGACCCTCGCGCCCTTGAGTCCTGCGCTTCAGATTCTTCACTTAGAATATTTTCTATTTGTGAAGGGTTCAGACGCGGACTTAGTTTACAGAACGCGGATTTGATCCTTGCGTTCTGTTTCATCAGCTGTTGATTTTGATGAATCTGGCGCCCGAGTCCAAGCACTTTGACATCTGGGGATGTGAAAGGAAGGGAGTTACCCTCCTTAACTTCTGGCGATTATGGTGGTGGAAGGGTTAAGGTGGATAACTCCTTCTTTTTGCACCCAGAAGTGACATCAAGGAGAATGTTGTGGAGACGCCGATCCCATAGGTCTGGACGCAGATTTGATAATTCCTGCGTCCAGTGCCTCTTCTGCGTGGATGCGCAAGTCTGGACGCGGATTTGATAATTCCTGCGTCCAGTGTCTCTTCTGCGTGGATGCGCAGGTCTGGACGCGGGTTTGATAATTCCTGCGTCCAGTGTCTCTTCTGCGTTGGATTATGAACACTTAGCATTTTTTTTTTTTTTTGGATAGAGTATCTAACTAAGTGTCCTTTTCTTTTTGCAGCGCCACGCCCTGCTACTTCACTCGCCAAGAAGTGCCACTTTGGTCATGTAGGTGGTGCTGACCGGGATTTGACTTTTGTATTACAAAGGACCGTTCCTGTGACTGCTGACAAGTCACCGGATCGCAGAGAGAGGCTCTCAAATGTTGACATGAGAACCCTTCGGGTGCTTATGACTGATGCAGCATTCGCAACAGATGCTGGCATCAAGCTGGAGAAGCCTGCCTTCTTATTCGGAGATCGTATCCACGAGGGCGGCCATAGTGTGTATGACGGAACTTACAAATGGCTCCGTCAAATAAAGGGTGGAAGATTCTTTCTTCCAGACATGGAGAGGATGTTCCCGCTGTCCTACTTCCAGCATATGTCCGTCCCTCAGAAGATGGAATGGGACCTTGCTCGATATGTTCCCGAGATCACTCTCGGTGATTTGGGCTCCCACAAAGTATACCGTCATGATAGCCATGACAGGTCAGTTATCGGCCTTTTCCCTGGGTCGCGCAGGACTGAGGTTCCAGCTGGGGAGATACCATAACTTGGCACTACCTTCCTCAACGCCTTCATGGAGGCGGAGGGTGACTACCCGGTTGGGTTCCGTGCGCCGGGGTGGGTCCGTTCCACGGAGAACTATTGGTGGGGCAGGATGGTCGGCTTTGTCCTTACCGAGCTCGGGGGCTTGCTAAAGCGCGTGGGACTGTACTCGGCAGTCAGGGCCGTGCAGTGGGGGATCCCTCAAAGCTCTCAGAACTTCTTCGGGATTCTAGAGCGTTATAATCCTTCGACGGGGACGTTCTTCACTCCGGTCGGGGAGATGGGCCTTGCTCTGCACGAGCTGCACGAGGTCTCGGGGCTGTCGACAGGGGATATTCCCTATGAGGAATATGTCCCGACGCTGTGGAGCTTCGCTATGTGAAGGAGGAGTTTCCCCTCATATACGAGACCTACTGGGAAGTGCTATGTCACTTCCACATTTGCGGCCAGATAACCAAATGGCGGTCGCAGGGAGTCAAGCAACTGTCTTGGGCCAGTTACTTGTTCAATAATGTCAACACCAAAGACCATCGGATAACCCGATTGGATCCCAGCTCTGATAGGGAGATTGAAGACAGGATCGACCAGGCTCCTGACAGTTTCTACACCACGGAGTCGAATGCGGACGGTTTTGACCCTGACTTGGTTTTTGAGAGCTTTCACCATCAAGCCCGGACCCCTATCTCCGATCGGGCGCTGTTGGTGGGCTTTCTGATGCTGTGGCTGAAGCGCTGTGTGGTGCCCACGCTGCCACATGAAGTCATTGTTGCTGACGTGGTGTACCGGCGGTGCTTCTGGCTCATGGCAACCCCATAGCCCTTCTCCCGGCCGTGGCGGCTGGTATTCAGAGCGGGCTGCGGGCGCTCACTAAGAGTTTCTGCGAGCCACCAAAAACTGCAGACTCCGAGGGAAGCCGTATGTTGACTCAGAGGGGAATCCGACGGTGAAGCGTCCCAACCCTCGTGTCGAGCTGCCTTACATGTACCTTATTGCTTGGTACGTGATGCATTGCCCTTCTTTGATGACGGCAGCGCGTTGGAGGAAGAGTTCTGTCCCTTTTGTACAGCGGTTGGAGGGTTCAAAATGGCGTGATCCTTATATATATTACGTCCGGAAGTGCCTTTCAGACCCTGCCAACTACCAGCTCAATCGCTGCCTCCTCCAGATCCCTGATGCATCTTTCGGGGATCTACTTGTTGATTCTGTTGGCCCAGATGACTTCACGAGGTTATCCGCGGGAGCCTTCTGGTGGTTGCTAAATATCCGGCCCGGATATGTGCTTTTCCGGCAAGGGACGTCATGTACCATTGAGCCGTACATGCCGAGTCGCTTCGCTCGACAGTTCGGCTATGATCAGCTCTATGTCGGGAACCCCAATGCTAGACTCGCCTTCGAAGGGAACCTGTTCGAGGGTGCTCGGGCCTGGTACTATAGTGTGGCTGGAGGGACGGGAGTATCTTTCCGTCTACCTCTCGAGGGGCCCAAGTGCCGTACGAGTTTCAGCTTCTGTACTTGGTACTCCCAAGCCATCCAAACGCCAGACTTTTTTCTGGCGTCTTCATGCATTGAGAGCATCAATGCAAGTCTCGAGGCGAGGACGGATTCGAATAAACCGCCGAAACTCGTAGAACAGTACCTGAAGGCCCAAAAGGAGGTCGGGCGAAGATCGAGGAGGGAGCCCCCAGCAGTGAGGGCGGAGCCGCGACCGGCAAGGGCAGAGCCACCAGCGACAAGGGCGGAGCCACCAGCCACGAGGGAGGAGCCGCGGGCAAGGAGGTCTAAGCAGTTGGCGAGCAAGCGTCGTCGACGCTCTGCTTCTATTGCTGAGCCTGCCCCAAAGAAGGCTCGGGGGGATTTAACGGCTGAAGTCTCTCAATCCGGAGACATCTCTGCTGGAGTTGAGGCTCCTCCTGAAGACGTCCCTGTTAGGGTTGTTAGGGTTGAGGAACCGTCGGAGGATGAAGATTTCCCCACCCTAGTCCGTGCTCCTAGGTCGCGCAGCAAGACCGTGGAGGAAGGGGAGCTTGTTGACGAGTCCACCGCCGCCGAAGATGACGAGTCACTGGAGGTCGACATAATGACTGGAGGGGATGTTGAGATTGCAGGCATCTCAGTTCAACCCGAACCTTCTTCTGCTCATGATGGGAGAGACGAGGCACAGCAGCCGGGGTCTCCTAGCATCTTTATTTCCAGTCTTAGGGCAGTCGACCCTAGCCCTACCACTGGGGTAATTGGAGGTAAGGCTCCTGTTGCGGAGCTTCCTCGCGTTGCGCTGTCGTCTTCTTCGATATCGGGGGAAAGCGCCTTTGAAGACGAGACCGACTATGGCGATGAACCCGCTCTTCCTGATCAGAGCAAATTCTTCCACATCTCGGAGGAGGAAATATATGAGGGTGAGCCATCGGCTGCACCATCGCTGGCGACTATCCCTACTGAAGGTATTCTTTCCATCCTCTGTCTAATTTTCTCTTTGCATATCGAAGAGGATGTTCTAACATTTTTGTTTTATGCTGCAGGGCCAGCCGGAGGAAAACCGACGCTACAACCTCCTCGCGTGTCGAGGAGATGGTGAAAGAGTTGACCCAGCCCGAGAGAATCGAGGCTTCAGAGGGGCAACTGTTGAGATCGGGGAGCCTTCCATTTTGCCGGAAGGGGAAGCAACTACTGGGGTTAAGGAGGCTCTCACTCTGCCGGGCGAGGAGGTTACTGCTGAAGCCGAGGAGACTTCCGCTCCGCAGGATTCGACGTCTCTGGACCTCCAACCTGGTAAGGCAGCTCTGATGCTTTAAATGTTTCGCTTTTCTACCATTGTGGCTAACATCGCGATAACTTGCAGAGAGGACTGAGGGGGCTCAGGTAGAGAGTCTGACGGTCGGTGCCCTTCCAGAAGGCCACACAGCTCAGGTCTCGATTGAGGTTCCTGAGGAGGTTGCGCTAACTACTCCATCATTGGTCGTGGAGGTTCCTGCAGAGGTAGTACCTCCGGGAGCGCCATTGGCCAATCTTGCTCTTGCCGCATCGACGGCCAGCACGACTCTTGTGCGAGAAGATCCGCCTTATATCCCCTATCCTGTGACAGAAAAGGGGTCGGGAAGCTTCCTAGGTAGTGAAGACATGGGGGAACTGGCACGTCAGATGGTGCAGCAATTCTTCGCTTCGATGGGATCATGTATTGATCTCATCTTACGTGAGAGCAGCTCCTTCCAATTTGCCCAGAAGCTTCTCGAAAATATGGCCGTGAACATCGAATTAACGGGAGGCCCCTCACTTGCCGAGGCATGTCTGCGGGTGGTGAAGCAACTGGGAGATGACCTGCACGAGCTGGAGTCTTTGGAAAATGCTGGCTCCCTTGATGAGGCCCAGGCCACCTTGACTAGGCTCCTAGCTGTTCAAGAACAAGAGCGACAGGAGGCGGAGGCACAAATTGCTGCAGAGACCCGCAGCCTCGAATATTCCCAGGCTGAATGTCGAAGACTAACCGCCAATTCAAGGGAATCCGAGCTTACCATGCAGAGCACTGAGCAAGTCATCATCAGTGCTCGTGACACCATTGCCAAGGCTCGGGACACCATTGCCAAGGCAGAAGCTGTGCTTGCGTTCAATGAGAAGAAGCTCGTTACCATCAAAGAGGAGCTTGAGGAGCAACAAGCTGCTAAGGCGCGAGCTAAAGAGAGTCTGTCTCTACACTCTTTCAGGGTGGAATCTCTGCGAACGCAGCTGGCTGCAAGACCCTTCCTATCCGAAGAGGAGCTGCGGGTCCAAGCCATGATGGAGGCTGAGAAGGCACGTCAGATCAAGATGCATCATCTCAGGGAACAAATCCGTTCCTTGGCGAGCCAGGACATTTAGCCTTCTTTTTTTGTAAAGAAGAGGACACTCTGTTTAGAGTGTTTGTATCCACTTTTACTGTTTATAATAAAAGTTTGAAAAATTTTGCTCCATCTTCTTTGCTCAGCTGTAGGCGAATCCAACTCCTTGGTAACTGGTTGTGAATATTAAACTTAGGTAAGACTCAAGTTCTGTTAATGAAACGCGGCCTTGACTCTGAGTCTTCTTAATGAGACGCGGCATTGATCCATAAAGTGAGACGCGGTCGTCAGTCCACAGGAACTCAGATTTACTAAGTCCTTTTGATGAGACGCAGCGTCGATCACAGAGTGAGACGCGGTCATCATGATGAGACGCAGCGTCAATCCATAGAGCGAGACGCAGCGTCAATCACAGATTGATACGCGGTCTTCTTGATGAGACGCAGCATAATCCATAGAGTGAGACGCGGTCGTCATGATGAGACGCAGCGTCAATCCATAGAGCGAGACGCAGCGTCAATCACAGATTGATACGCGGTCTTCTTGATGAGACGCAGCATTGATCCATAGAGTGAGACGCGGTCGTCAGTCCATGGAGTGAAACGCGGCTCTGAATAACGCGAATCTGTCTTGCTAAGAAAGACGCGGATCGAGCAGACACGGGATACGCAGCCTTGTCTGCTGAAGAGACGCGACTTTCCCATCTGCGTTCAATGCAGCCTGACTTGAAAGATTTTAGGAGATCTTTGAACGTCAAGTCTTCACTGTCGATTGGGGTTCCGGGTCATCCGTTGCTTCCCAAGGCAGTTGTCCACGCGTCGGCCTCTCAATGGATTTAGGCGTTAATGCTCTTGCATGCAGAACCGACGCTGGCGGTTGAAAAACCGGCGCACTTTGGCGGTTTCCAAAGCAGCGTTCCACGCGTCCGTTTTTATTGGGCTTTGACAGTTGTGCGCGACGGTTCCGATTGATGCCCCATTAATGACAGTTATTAGGGACTGCCTATAAATAGAGTGCACCTTCTCCCTCTTCAATAATCCAATCTTAGACTGTTTTCATTTGTTTTGCCCTGAGAGACCTCGCCTCCTCTAAAGCTTCTAACAAGGTCCCTGTCTTCATGGATGAAGGTGACTCCGCGGATGAAGATGACCCAGAGCTCTTATGCTTCTGTTTGGTCTCTTCAGAAGGAATCCTCTCTCATGTCATCTTGCGCGCCCGCGTTTGGATGCAGAGAGGCCAACTCTGGACAGAGGCCTCTGCTGGTATGTCACCCCGATGATGTCCATAGCCTGTACTTTGGCATAGCCATCTGAATGAAATCCTGGTGCATTCCTATTCTGGAATTGGCGCCGGTGACTTGAACTTTTCTGAACGCGGGCTCTTGACGCTGGCTTTGCTCATGGCTATTGCCTTGGCGCGTTTCAGACCTGAATCTTGCAACTCCTGTTCACCCAACAGAGAGATGGCAATTTTCGGCGTTTGAAGTTTTTCGCGTCTAGTACATTAAGCGCGGGTGCAAACTGAGGCCGCGTTTGAACCCTGTGCGTGGCACAGTTTTGACTCGCGTCTATTTCTGCCGACGCGGTGGTTTGACCGTGCGGGTTGTTCCCGCGTCTGAAGTCTTCAATGACTGCAGCGTCTGTCACTTAGTTTTCTTTGTTAAAGTATACTAAGTTCCAGATTTTCTGATTCTCTTATTTGTTCTTTGCAGGTTCGCTGGTCTCCTGGAAGAATGCTTCAACCGGCGAGCTTGTTCAAGGTTCACCTATGAGAGAATATATTATGGTCCTCGTCACCTATGAGAGAATATATTATGTCTCTGACGAGGACCCAAATCTCGCCAAGGTCTCTTCAGATCTCCTGCACCACTCTTGCCTGATGGCAAGAGATGGTCAGGTCAAGTATGACGGCGAGGAGGTTCCGGCGGTTGCGGTGGCGGAGAGGATCCTCTTCCTCTCCCATCCCAGAAGTAACATCAAGGACAGTCCATGTCCTTTGGATGGCCTGCGGGGGAAAGATCAACTCTTGAACGAAGGGTTGCAGGCTCTTCTGTTGCCACCGGACCTCAAGAACACCATTGCTCCTGGCTTAGTCAGCTAGGGCGCTTTCGAAGTTGGCGTCGCGCATCAAAGTGCAATCGGTTCCAACAGTCGCCACAATTTGGCACTTCTCCAGACATCATGCACTTAGGATCAGATGCGGCTTCAAGGAGTGAGTACGGCCTCAGAGAGAGAGAGGGACTTCTTTGTACTCCTTAATTGTAACACTCAATCTTATTGTATAAGAGAGCGTTTTGTATCACTTCATGTGTTTGGATATGAATAAAAGTGACACTTTTCTTTTTGCCTCTTCATTGTCTTGAAAGAATTTTTTTTTTATCTTCAGTTAGACACGTAGAAGCAATGAATCTTCTGACTTTATTAAAATTATGATGGTAATCTTAATAAGCCAAAAGTTGTAAGGAAAGTTCCTATTTCAGGAATTTTTATAATACTGTCAGAGGTGTAATATTAACTTGACAGGGATGGGATGATTTTTGGTGGACCTGCCACTTTGTAAAAGAAAGTGACAGGGGGAATGCGTACTCCCAGAGAAGGTGAACTTTTGTCAAGTGTCTGGGATTGACTTGATTCAAGGTCAGCTGGGGAATTTGATAAAACATTGTCAGCGGTGTAATGTTAACCTAACAATGTCTTTAGGTGGACCTGTTATTCTGTTGAAGAGAACAACAAGTGAAATTAGACCCGCGAGGAATCTGGTAAAGCTTTTACCGTTAGAGGTGTAATATTAACTTAACGGGTTGGAGATAGTCTTGTCAGAAGTGTGGTGTTAACTCGACAAGGATGTGAGTCAGAGGTGTGATATTAACTTAACTCAGAATGTCACTGTCATAGGTGTAATGTTTAACTTAACAGTGAGGTAATGCTAGAGGTGTGGTGTTGAACTTAGCATTGGTCATCTCGACTTAGACGAAGAAGTCAAGGAAAGGTCATGGCCATAGGTGTATTGTTGAACTTAGCGATGACTCGGATGCTAGAAGTGTAGTGTTAACTGGGCATCGTCCATTTCAGCTTCGATACGGAAGTCTGAAGAAAGGTGACTATCAGAGGTGTGATATTAACTTGACAGGCACTCGATGTACCGCTTAGAGGTGTAATGTTAACTTAAACAGTAGTTTATCAGAGGTGTAATGTTAACTTGACAAGAATTGGCTCGTGATAAGAGCATTTGAGGACCTGCCATTCTATTGATGAGAATTGACAAGTGGAATTTGAAATGCCAGAGGTATAGTGTTAACTTGGCAAATTTGAGAGTTTGTTACTCTATGCAGAGTTAACAAACAAAGTTTATACTCGACAAAGAGTATTCATTACCAGAGGTATAGTGTTAACGTAGTAATGATTGCATTTTGTGGTCCTACCATTCTATGGACGAGAATTGGTAAGGGATTTTGGAGGAAAGAGTGGACTCGAGTCCACTTAGGATTTTTAGCAAACCCTCAGCTATCAACGGGTTTGACATGCCTTTACCAACTACCGTTTGAGTTGGGCTAGCCATGCTATTCCCCTCAGCATGATGAGTTGTCGAGGATTTATGTCGGGCTTAAAGGCCAACATTTTCCTCTATCCTTAGCCGCCGAGGGCGTCGGATGTTTGATCAGAGGTGTACTTTTAACTTGATCGGAGGAAGAGTACTATTAAGGATAGTACTTCTTCAAGAATTTGCCATTGATCGGCATCATGAGTGTATCGCCATTTGAAGTTATGAGGCGATATGACCCATTTGAGTAGACTGACTCTACCACAAATGGTCCTTCCCATTTGGGTTGAAATTTTCCTTTTGTCTTGTGCGTCATGACCATGGGTCTTCTGACGGCTAAGACAAGATCGCCTTTCTTGAAGGTTCGCATTTTAACTTTCTTGTTGAAGGCTCTGGTGATACGAGCTTGGTAAAGCTCGATTTGTTGTTGGGCCTGCAAACGCTTGTCGTCTAAGGCTTCCAACTCCTGGAGTCGCTGCTGATGCTTCTCCTCAGTTGTCATTTCCGCTGTCAAGGCGACGCGTAGAGAGGGAATTTGAATTCCAGTGGAAGGACGGCTTCGCATCCGTATACCAAGGAAAACGGCGTGGCCTTAGTCGGGGTTCGCACAGTTGTGCGATAAGCCCATAAGCATTCACCCAACTTGTCGTCCCAATCTCGTTGACTTTTCGAGACGAACTTTTTAAGAAGCTTGCCAATAGTCTTATTGAAGGCTTCTGCAAGACCGTTAGCAGCAGGATAGTATGCCGTTGAGGACACACTCTGGATTCTGAACTTAGCGCAGAATCTCTGGAAAGCCTGGCTGATGAACTGGGGTCCATTGTCATGGACGATACGCCGAGGCACACCGAAGCGGTAAATAACGTGATGTTTCACGAACTTGATCACGTTAGAAGATTTCACCTCTTTCAAAGGGATTGCTTCGGCCCACTTTGAGAAGTAATCGGTTATCGCTAGAATGAACCGATGTCCTTTCGATGATGGTGGGCTGATAGGGCCAACCACGTCCATCCCCCACATTTCAAACGGCCAAGTAGAGGTCGTTGAGTGGAGGTACCCTGGTGCTTGATGGATGAAATCGCCGTGTATTTGGCAGGCGTGACATCTCTTAGCATAAGCGACAGCATCGGCAATCATCTTGGGCCAATAGTAACCCATCCTTTGGAGTCGATGTGCCAATTTCGGGCCAGGTTGATGAGCTCCACAAGTACCATCGTAGGCTTCTTTCAATACTCCTTGGGCTTCTTTTGATGAGAGGCATCGGAGCAGGATCCCGTCATGCGATCGACGATACAATGTTCGCGAAATCGCATTATAGTAGAATTTGGGGGCTTTCCTCCGAATGGCGGCCGCCTCCTTGGTGTCTTCGGGCAGAATGCCGTATAAGACAAAATCAATGTAGGGGAATCGCCAGTCTTTAAGCCCTGAAGCGGTCGACACTTCAAGTGTTTCTTTACCGCGACGATCTCCCGCTGACCCTGGGTAGTCTCCGAGGGGAATTTTTGGACAGTATAGGTCGTGGCTATAGACGAATACTTTCTCCATTGCTCCAGCTGGAAGAGCTAAGGAAGCAGCGAGGGATGCGAGTGCATCCGCATGTGCATTTTACCTGCGCGGTACATGGTCGATGTAGAAGTTTGAAAACCTTTCGGCCATGTGAATTGTCGCGTTGTAGTAGGGTACTAGATCTTCATGTCTGGCCTCGTACTCTCCGCGAACTTGGCTGACGATGAGTTTAGAGTCACCGTAAGCCTCGAGATTTTTAACGCCAATCTCATCGGCGAATTGCATCCCAATCAAAAGAGCGTTGTATTCCGCCACATTGTTGGAGCAGGGCTCGGTCAGT
This sequence comes from Agave tequilana, assembly GCA_038442645.1. NCBI lineage: Eukaryota > Viridiplantae > Streptophyta > Magnoliopsida > Asparagales > Asparagaceae > Agave > Agave tequilana. The sequence goes on along the minus strand of JAVJIF010029356.1, from coordinate 26,011 downwards.
GAGACAGCTCGGGGAATGACATAATTTTGTGGGGAGACGAGTACCACTCCTACCCCCGCTACTACGTGTCCCTTTGGGCTTGTCCTTGATGCACCGTCGAAGAAAAGTTGCCATATTTGACTTTCGAACGATGTCTGAGTCAGGTAAACTTCGGCAACTTCATCTGGGAGATCCTCGTAGAGTTTGACTGCCCTGGGATCTGGGTGTTCAGCTAAGAAGTCCGCCACCGCTTGTCCCTTAATAGCCTTTTGTGGCAGAAAATGCATCTCATATTGTGATAGCAATATGGCCCATTTTGCCAGCCGGCCATTTAGTGAAGAAGGCTTTGTCATAAGTAACCTCAAAGGATTAACTTTTGATATGACATTTATAGTCTGGCCTACCAGATAGTGTCGCATTTTCTGAATGGCGAACACCAGTGCCAAACATTCCTTCTCGATCGGGTTGTACCGATGTTCGGCTCCGATCATTGTTCTACTCAGATAGTAGATTGCTTGCTCACGTCCCTGATCGTCATTCTGAGCTAGTAGAGCTCCCAAAGAATGATTCATTGCTCGGACGTATACCAGAAACGGCTTTCCGGATACTGGAGCTGCAAGGACTGGTGGTTGGGTGAGGTAGTGTTTGATCTCCTCGAACGCTTGTTGGCAAGCGTCATCCCAAATGAATGAAACACCCTTTTTCATCAGCTTGGCGAAGGGTTGGCATCTCCCGGAAAGGTTTGATATGAACCTGCGGATGTACGCCAATCGTCCTTGTAATCCCCTGAGCTCCTTGAGGCTTCTGGGGGTTGCATCTCTTGGATAGCGCGGACTTTCTCTGGATCCAAATGGATTCCTGTGGAAGTCACAACAAATCCTAGGAATTTGCCACTGGCTACCCCAGGAAGGACTTGGTGGGGTTCATCTTCAATTGATGAGCCCGCATGATGTCGAAGACCACCTTCAGGTCTGCTATGTGATCACCTTTAGTGCGGCTTTTCACTGCAATGTCGTCAACATAGCATTCCACCGTTTTGCGTATTTGCTGATGGAAAATGGCATTCATGGCCCTTTGGTATGTTGCCCCTGCATTCTTCAGTCCGAAGGGCATGACGGTGTAGCAATACACCCCTAGAGGTGTCCTGAAGGAGGTGTGCTTTTCGTCATCGGGATACATCTTGATTTGATTGTATCCTGAGAACCCGTCCATAAAGGACATTCGCTTGAATCCACAAGTATTGTCAATCATGACATCCGTGATTGGCAATGGGAATTCGTCTTTGGGGCAGGCCTCGTTCAGATCGCGGAAGTCGATGCAGATCCGGATCTTCCCATTCTTCTTGGTGACGGGGACGATGTTGGCTACCCAGTCGGGATGCTGTTCCTCCCTGATGAAGCCAGAATCAATAAGCTTTCTGACTTCTGATTGAATTGCTTCCATTGTTTCGGGACGGAACCGTCGCTGCTGTTGTTTGACAGGTTTTACGTCCGGATTGATGTTGAGACGGTGCATGGCCACTTGTGGATCAAGCCCTGGCATGTCCTCATAGTTCCAGGCGAAGACATCTATATACTCTTGTACAAGAGATATTAGATCCTTCTTCTCTGGAGGCGACAGGCCGTCACTTATGAAGATGGGCTGGGGTTGGCCTCATCTCCTAGGTTGATCTGAACAACCTTGTCTTCTGTGGGTGGCTCACGCTGTTCAAAGCGGATATCCCAAAGAGCGTTTAAATGTTTGATCCACGGATCTGTATCAGCTTGGATCATTTCTTCATCTTCATCTTCCAGATGGCCTGTTGAAACCATGTTTACTGAAAGCCTTTTGAAGATGTTGCCGACACTGACATCTGACTCCCACGATGACGTGTCTGAAGAGCGATCGTGACCTGACGACTCTCGAGAATCAGAGGCTGATGGGACTGGAGTTGATACATAGCCCAACCCCGGCGCGTCTGATGATAATAATCAGGTGCTTTCCCTTTTGGCACAAAGGACCGGAGCAGCGTTCTCCTTCCTTTACCGAAGTTTAATCCGGGCTTGTTGGTTAGATCGTACCCCATTTGCTTCATCATTCTGAGCGCTTTCGGTTCATAATGGTCGAGCTGAGGGGATTCCTCCTCGCTTTCCGATTCTTCGCGGGGCATCGGTTCAGACGAGATTCGCCCGAAAAGTATTGGTCTTTGACCTTTTCGTCTTGCCGGAACCAAGAATATAGATTCCTGCGCATCGCCATTATCCTGGTATGTCCCGAAAGATGATTTTACGGGTACATGCCATGATGTCAAAGCATCCATTGCCGACCAGATGTCATCGTCTACGTCGGTAGTAGTATCCGACGGTATTGAATCGGATGCACACGCAGAAAAATATTCAAAGTCTAGATTCTCATTAATATACCAACCGCCTGCATCGTCGGTGGTATTATCAACATCGAGCTTATTAGTGCTCTTTACAAGTGGTTCTAACTCCCACAGGCACTTTTCTTGCTCGGGCTCAGTGTCAGCCTCATTACCAGAGTCTGGCGCCTCCAGTTGCGGGGTTTCATCCACCGGATCCTGATATAAGAGGGAATCCGTGAAATAATTCTCGACCCCCTTGAACGGATACCTTTCGGCAACCAACGTTTGCACCTTCCCACTCGCGTCAATGTATTTCATGACTTGGTGAAGAGTGGAGGGAACGATGGAGTTGCGGTGGATCCATGGTCGTCCCAGCAGCAGGTTGTAGGAAGTGTCGGCATCGATGACGTAGCATGTCACCTCCGACTTGAGGCTCCCAATCTGGCACTTGAGCTTGATCTTCCCCATCGGACGGGTGCCGTTGGCATTGAACCCGTAGATGGTCGTCTGTGTGGGGCTCAGACGGTGGGTAGGGATGCCGAGGTGTTGCATGACTCGGCGGGGCATAATGCTCAATGCGGACCCTGGATCTACCTGAATGCGGTTCACCTCAGATGATCCGATGTAACCTGTGAAGTACAGGGGTCAATCATGCTTCCCTTTTACCTGCATATCATCTGCCGTGAAGGTGATGCAGGGGGCATTCTGGGAAGCGTGGAGGCAATCCTCTACATCTTCCTCCTTCGGCACCTGGGTCATGAAGACCTCAGCATTTGCCAGAGCTTCTTGCAGAGCCTCTCTGGTTGACTTTGATAGCCTCAGGAGTTCATACAAGGTAATGCGTGCCGGAATGTTGGCCAGCTGAGCCAGGACATCAAAGCGGTAAGGTGCCGAAGACCCTTCCGCGATGCCTCTTTGAAGGGCTCGAGAGAATCGAGTCTCCTTCTGCTTCTCCACGGGTGGCTTTGTGGAGGGCCTGACTGGCTCCGCAGTTGGTTGTGGAGGGGCTACTGCCGTCTCGCCGTACTGTTTCAAGTACGCCTGTCCTGAACGGGTTCCTGTCGTCGGTTGGTTGGGCTCTGCGGCCAAGACTATCGTTTCCTCCTCTGAATCGGTCAGTGAGGGAACATCATCCTCTGCTTCTCGGGAGGAGGCACATACCACATGGCAGGACGAAGCTTTTGCCTTGCCTTTGGACTTCCTGTTGGTCACAGTAGTCCACTGCTGTTCATCGACGAGGTCAGGGTGGACCCACATGGTTTCCCCCTGAGGTGTAGGGACGGCAACCAAGCCCTTCTCCTGTTGCTGGTGAGGGTCTGTGTTGACCACTCTTAATTCTCCCCTTGGAATAGGAGTTACCCCCGCAGGCGTTGGAGGTTGTCTCCCAAACTGGAGAACCGACGTCACATTGGCCGTCACTTTCTTCTGCTCTGGTCGGAGTTTTAACACCTCCGCGTCAATCAGAGCCTGAAGAATGTCCTTGAAGATGTAGCAACTTTTGGTAGGATGTCCCAACATCCTGTGGTACATGCAGTAGTTGGGATTGTCGGTCTTGCCGACTTCCTCCGGGCGCCTAATTTCAGGGAGTTTCAGCCGATTGCTCTTGTTGAGTAGCTTGAAGAGCGAATCGACGTGTTCCTCCTTGAAGGAATACTGCTTGTTGGGGCGTGGCTGGCTTGAAGAGCCACTTGCCCTGCCTGTTTGAGGTTTGGCGGGGGATTTGGTCTCTGTCGCCAAGTTATCCTTCCGCTTTGTTTGGAGGGATGTGTCTGGTGCCGGTGCACGCCTTGTCGACCTTTCCGGCCGTAGCTTGCCTTCCTCCGCCCTGACACGGGCAACAATCTCCTCAGCCTGTTCACCTTGTTGGACTAGCTGCTTCCAGGTGCGGCTTTCAGCAACTCCTATTTGAGCAAGGAGTGAGGTTTGGAGATTGTGGCGGCATGTTTCCACCAGGGTGGCCTGGGTCATGCCGCTTGGACATCGGAGTGCCACGTTCCGAAATCTTTCTACGAAAGACTTAACGGACTCTCCTTTTCGCTGTTTGGTAGCTAAAAGGGTGGGCATTGTCACTTCCGAATCATCTTCGAAGAAGCGTGTCAGAAACAGCTTCTCCAGATCCCCCAGTTTTTGATAGAACCTTCCGGGAGTTTCATGAACCACTCAAAGGCCAACCCTTTCAGGGTGCCGATGAATAGTCGCGCCAGGATGGCGTCATTATCTACTACATTCCCGGTTTGGGATTTGAAGTAGTAGATGTGCTGATTAGGGGACCCCTTCCCATCAAAGGCTTGGAGGGTTGGAGCCTTGAATTTAGGAGGGTACGGGACTAGATCCCACTCAGCTGGATAGGGCCGGACCACTCCAACTTCTTGGAGGTCTTTGCGACTGGCAAGGGCATTGAGGCGTTGTTCCAGTTGACTCATTCTTTTAGTATGAGCCTTTTCTGGGTCGTGCGACGAAGATTTGGACGAATTTGAAGTAGATCGTCGCGCCTCCTCAGAAGGTTCGGAAGATGAGCTCCTCCCTTTCTCCCTTTGCCCTTTGACCTCCTAGGAGGAGATTTCCTCCTGTCTTCCAGCAGTTGTGCAATCGCCTGCTTGAGGGAGTCAATCGACGCCTGCTGAGAAATAATCATGTCCATTTGTGCTTTCTGGACCTGCTCTATACGTCTTGCCGTCTCCTCAGGAGTACCTGTCATGTAGGCTGAGGTCTCCTTCTCGACGGAAGAGTTCGAAGCCCCTGATTCCACTACGGCGGAGTGGGAATCATTCGCTCTAATGCCGTAGGCTAAGGCATTATAGTCAATTGGGGGAATGGCCCCCGTCCGGGTGCGAGTGTGTCGATACACCCCTTCCGGTTCAGAGTCAGACTCGGACTCCTCTGAGCTGACTGCAAGTTGTTTCCCCTTGCTCCTGCTTGTCATGTTCGCAGTAAGCTCCGGGTATTCAATGTCAGAAAAGACTCTCCTTCTATGGGAGCGCCTTCTTTTGGCTGACGGGGGAATCGAGGTCAGCTGTCCAACTAAGGACTGCTGGTGCACACTCGACTCGCAACGGCACTCCGCAAGCATGGAGATAAGCCGTTGGCAGCAGCAAGATGAAGTGACCTGGTGGGCACTTCTTTTCTTTGTCAGATAATCCCTCAAATCCATGGAAGAGGGATCAAAGAGACTAGCCTCACAGCGTCGAAGACGGGAGGCATCCGTGTGCTGTGCAGAATGGACGCAGACTTCAGGGACGCGGTCTCCGCGTCGTGACTGTGGAACGCGCGTCTGACGTCTCTGTTGAGATGAGACGCGAGTATCGCGTTGCTGCCTGGTGCGTCTGGGCTGAGCCGCGTGAGAGAGAGTGGGCTGCAGGGCGCCTCGTCTCTGGGCGCGTGCTTCCTGCGTTTGACGAGACGCAGAAGCTTCATTCTGGCGTTTGGTAAGTTGGTCCTCAGAGGACTCAACTTGAGGAGTATCGCGTTTGGGTCGCCAAATGCGGATCTCACGCACTGGACGAGATGCGGGCAAGGCATCAGATTGTACGCCGCGTCCACCCCCGGTCAGACAACCAACGGTTCCGACTTGGAGTTGACGCGCGCGTCTCCTCTGTCGACGCTCAGCATTCCGGTTGCGTCGAGGAGGTGGAGAGAAACCAACAACATCCTGGTTTATAGAACCAAGAGTGTTCACCACGCGGGTCTCCTGAGAGACGTTGACGCGTGAGTTCTGTGCGACGCGGTTGATCGCAACAGTAGTGCCTGAGGTCACGCGGGCCTTCTGGGAGGCGTTGGCGCGTGAACTTGTCTTGGCACAGTGGGCAACAGAGGAGCTCGAGAAAGCCACCGATCGGGCTTCGAGGCCATTCCCTGTCGAGACCCGGCGGCAGACGCGGGTCTTTGGGCTCTTGGAGCCAGAAGAGAGGAACTCTTCGTACTTCGCCTGGTCGAACTCGACAACGAGCGATTCGACCATCTTTCCCTTGTGGTGGACGTCATCTTGCGCCACAACATGTTCGTCGGTAACAAACAGGGTCCCCAGCGGAGTCGCCATCTCTTGTTTGACACGGAAAAGAGGGGGTCCGGAGTAAAGTTTCCTTGAATCAGATGAAAAATTACAGCCGGCTTAATCTTCCGGTTACAAGGGAGGGAGGATGTTGAATCTTGAATCCCCCCTTTGTTTAGTGCTGGGTTCTTCGTGTGGCGGTGGAGAGTGAATCTTGTTCTCCGTTGACCAGATGACCGTTCTGGACCATCGAGGGATCTTCTCCTTGGCAGGTAAAGGGAGTAACAAAGCTCCGTCTACCAAAACTCTAGAAGAGGAGGTAGGCGAAGAGCGGCTAGTACTCAGTAAGCTCGCTGAAGGGTCTTCTCTCTCTCTGTCGATGATCTCTCCTTTTTTCTTTTCTCGGAATCTCTCCTTTGCCCGATAATTGTCGTCCTCGTCTTCAATAGTGACGGGACTATTTATAGGGTTTTTAGGGGGTGATCGTGCCCCCTAAAAGTGCTCCACGATGAGGGCCAACTTCCCCGCTACATGGGCGGTGGATGGCGCCATAATCGGGGTGGTTACAACCAAGGTGGGGGCACCTTGTTGCTGAGACGCGGGCGTTGAGCCAACGCGCCTTGATGCTGAGACGCGGGCGTTGAGCCAACGCGCCTTGATGCTGAGACGCGGGCGTTGAGCCAACGCGCCTTGATGCTGAGACGCGGGCGTTGAGCCAACGCGCCTTGATGCTGAGACGCGGGCGTTGAGCCAACGCGCCTTGATGCGGAGACGCGGGCGTTGAGCCAACGCGCCTTGATGCGGAATCTCTGCGTTTTGGTGGCTTGTCTTTGTGATTTTTAGACAGCCTACAGCATAGAAGATGGAACTTGTTTCTTTCGAATCAAGGTTTCCAATCGTGTGTGGTTCATGGCACATTGGCTCATAGTGGAGCCCAAACAATCTACTCTCTTCTTTAACATACAAATATCATCATTGATCCTAGAAGAAGAGGTACATGCATTAGGTAGACTAGATGAAGAAGCTACACTAGCATGGCAAACATGTGCATCAATTTTATTTTGCAAAACAATATTCTTATCTAAACAAACATTCAACTCATTTGAAATAGAAATGATTTTGTTTTTCAAAGCAACATTCTCTTTAAAACAAAATCAACTTTAGAAGACATATTTTCATTTTCTTCAAAAGAGTTTCACAATCATTTTTAGACTTTAAAAATTTATTTTCTTTTAAAGCAAGTTCCAATTGAGATCTCAATGAATCCCTTTCATTATAGGCCTCAACTTTCTCTTGCAAAACACAATCAAGTCTAGAATGCAAACATCTATTTTCTTTTTCAATATCTAGACTTTTCTTTTTCAACACGTTATATTTTTCTATTAACTTTTCACACACAATAGATAGTTCTTCATTTAAGGCATGGGGATCAACATAATCATTTGAAGAACTAGCACAATCATTACTATCTAGGTGGGATTCCGAATGTACCTCAAGGGAGTCATTCCCTTGGACCATGAAGCATTGTGGATCGGATTCTCCACTAGATTCCTCTTCTTGGATTGGCAATTGAAGCTTGGAGGTGGTGGTTGTTGTCAACTTGTTCCACACTACAAAAGCGGAATCAAAGTTAGAAACACGTAAAAGATATTCTTTAGATAATGTGCTTCTAATGGCCTCTAGGGCTTGTGCATTGGCTCCTATATGATTGCAATCACCAAGATAACATCTCTTGGTGGCCGCAAGGAAAACATGCAAACCTAGGGTCTTTAGGTACATGGACATCCTATACTTCCAAACATCAATGTTGGAAGGATCATAGCTAGGTGGGTCATGAAGTCCATGGTAAACTATATGTGTGCAAACAAGCAAACAAATGCAAATAAGATTAGCAATCAAAGGATCACTCCTAGGGTGTTAAGCCTAAGTATCAGGAGCACTAGCTCTGATACCAATTGAAAAACACCTAGAGGGTGGGTGAATAGGTGTAAGTGCTAATCTAAGAAACTAAATGCAAACTAAGTGCGCTAAATGCGGAAGCTAATGCAAATTATGCACAAACTAATACAATACAACAAGTGTAGCCGAATTCCCCTTGCGAGGCTCTGGACTAACTCCCCTTGATTCCCCTTGAAATGGGTTGAGGCGCTATGTGAAGCTCTTGTTGGATGAGTACAAGTTAGGCACACACACACAAGCAATCCAAGCAATATGAAATATGTGCACACCCAATCAAGCCAAGCAATCAAGGATAAATTACAATATGAAAGATGCAAGGCAACACAAGCAATGTATATAATATGAATGCTATGAAAGTATGATGCTTGTATGAAATGATGCTTTGCACAAATGTAAAGAGAGAGAGTTAGAGAGACAATGGATCAAAACGCAAACACCAAGATTTGTTTCGAGGTTCGAGCACCTTGCTCTACATCCCCGCCTACACCACCGTGTAGGATTTCCACTATCTCAACTCCCACCGAGGGAACCTCTACCAAAGAGGATTTCTTACAACTCTAGGAGTACTGAACTCCTCTCTCAACAACAACCTCCTCACAACCGAGGGGTTAGGCCCGTAGCCAAAACAACAACCAATCCACACACCTCTACCGAAGAGGCTCACAACCAAACTCCACCTCTACCTAAGAGGGATCCACAACACAATTACCCGATCACCTCTACCGAAGAGGGATTCACAAATATAAGGGTGTTTACAACAATGAGGTTTACAACAAACAACCTCAAACACTTCTCTTTCTTTTTCTCTTATCTTTTTCCACAAAACAAGATCCTAATAGTTTAGGATAGAAGATAGCTCAAGTGTGGAAAACAAGTGTTTTTGGAAACAAGCAACAAAGAAAAATCTTTGGGAAAATACTTGCAATATGATAGAATTGAAGATCTAAGCAAAAATCCCAAAAACCTATTTTTCTTTGATTTTCCAAAAACCCTAAAACAATAAAGATGAGAAGTTTTTGCACTTAAAACTCTTTTGAAAACTCTTTTAAACACTTCAGAAAACTAGTATTTTTTCTCTTAAAAAAACTTGGCTAAAATCCCCAAAGAGATGGGGTTTATATAGCCCCTATACAAAACTAGCCGTTAGGCTGAGTTGGCAGTCTGACAGACTGCCGGTCGACCGGCCCGGTCGACCGCCAACGGTCAGAATTATGACCGTTGGGCAACTGCGGTCGACCGGCCCGGTCGACCGATAAAACCCGAGAGCAGAGCTCTCAACTCGGTCGACCGTCCCGGTCGACCGTGTCTGTGCCTAACAGACGTGCACGTCTGTGCACGTCGGTCGACCGCAACGGTCGACCGGCACTTGGTGCGGTCGACCGTCACGGTCGACCGACCAGCCTGTCAGCACAAAACAAGGTCAGAAAATTTTGGAAAAATATTTTATAAAAACCTTTTATCATTTCTGAAAATTCCATAAACTTGTTTTATCATTTTATGTTGAAACATAAACATGTGATAAAAATTTCAAGACAATATATCAACATATCAATTCATTTTTGAGTCTTGCAAATTTTATCAAAAACAAAACCTTGTATTTTGTCAAACTTGATTTTTCCAAAACATGAATAGGGATATCAAAATAAGTTTGTTTACCAAATTAAAGCATGTATGTATAAATAGAAAACATCTACTATACATATAACATATGTAAACTTGTTTTGATCAACTATTCATAAAAACCAAATATCAAATCATAAAACGTGTGTGTTTTGTGTTCACTTGAGCATATCAACTAAAACTAAGCTTTACAAATGGATCTAAAACTCTATCTAAACTAGGATACCTAAGTCTTCTTGTCGATCTTCCATCTTCAAGTAGACTCGATCCCAAACGCGTGATCCTCCAAGTGCAAAGGATCTTTAAGCTTTGGCACCGGAATCATTATGAATAGCTTTCAAACACCTCTTGTTGAAGCTAATCACCAACTAATATCCTGTTAATGATCTGAAACTTAGAAACACAAGAATATTAGTAAACATAACTACATGAGTGTTGATCATCATCAAAACTAGAGTGGAAGGCCATTGGGCCAACAAGCAACTCTTGCAACTGGTCCTTCAATTCATTCATTTCGGCGGGTGCCATTCTGTAAGGTGCCCTGGATATGGGACTTGTTCCAGGTAGGAGATTAATAGAAAATTCTACTTCTCTATCTGGGGGTAAGCCGGGTAGATCTTCCGGAAAAACATCAGGATAGTCTCTTGCAACTTCTATGTTTTCAATCTTAATTTTCATGTCTTCTTCACCAATAAGGGTTGCCAAAAATCCTTGACACCCTTGCCTCAGTAACTTAGTGGCCTTTAAAGCAGAAATGACCGGAGTGCAAATTTTATTCTTCATCCCTTCATAAACTCTTTCGGAGTTCCCTCTAACTTAAAAATTATCTTCTTCTGGTAACAGTCTACATGAACCCGGTATGTCGACAACCAATCCATTCCTAGGATGATGTCAAACTCCATTTCTCCTAGTTTAATCAGGTCTGCCTGTGTCTTCATCTCACCTATGATGATTTTACATCCCTTATAATACTCGCTAGTGGTCACTCTGGCGCCTACAGGGGTGGACACCACTAGTTGATAGCTCAAGGGTTCGGATTCCATGTTAATAATTGCAGCAAAAGATGACGAAATAAAAGAGTGGGTAGCACCGGGATCAAACAATACTCGAGCAATATTATCGGATACACAGACGGTACCTTCCACCACGGCATTGGATGCTCGAGCCTCCTGCTGAGTGATTGCATTCATCCTTCCTTGAACTCTGGGTTGCTGTACAGATGCTTGTGTCATGGCCGAGCGAGTTCTGTTGAAAGGTTGTCGATATGCGGTAGCTGGTCCTCCTGTTGTAGGGGCAATTCCCATGGTTGGTCTTCCCGTTCCTCTGCTAGCTCCTGGGTATCCATGCAAGTTTGGGCAGTCCCTCCTCATGTGCCACATTCTGCCGCAGACAAAGCATTGCTTACCAGCGGCGCAACTGCCAGTGTGACTTCGGTTGCACCTTGGACACCACTGGTTTCCTGTAAAGTTGGAGCGTTGGGAGGACACTGGTGATGCCGAATGGGGTAATCCCCTATTCTTGGGCCATGTGTTCATCTTGTTTCCCTGAGCGGGCATGATGGAAGATCCCGTACCTCTGTCGGGCCTCAAGGACTGAGTTCCAAAACTCGGTGCATTATTATACCGGGGGCGCTTCATATAGGGCAGTTCCCTGGTCCTCATCTCCTGATTCTCCTGCATGTCCCTTTCAATTTCCATTGCCTTCTCCACGGCTTGACTATAAACTTGCAGTTGGAAAGGGATCAGCTTACTTCTGATTTCTGGCCTCAAGCCCCTAACGAATCTTTTTGTCCTGTCTTCCTCATCGGACACCAATTTCTCAGCATACCTGGACAGTTGAGTAAATTTCGCTTCATATTGACTCACTGTCCATTGCTCTTGCTTTAGCTCTTGGAATTCCATCGCAAGTCGGTCCTTCACTACTCCAGGGATGTACTTTTCATTGAACTTTGCAACTAAGAAGTTCCAAGAGATCTCCCTTCCCAAGGTCTTAGCTCCTCCTTTTACCATCTCCCACCAGCGCTCAGCCTCTCCTTGGAACATGAAAGAGGCGAAAGATACCCGCTGGTTTTCAGTACATTCCATTACATCCAGTATCTTTTCAATTTGGCGGAGCCATTCTTCAGCTTGAATAGGGTCAACTCCTCCTCTGAAAGCTGGTGGGTTAGCTTTTGAAATTGTTCAAGAGCTCTACGGGGGTTGTTTACACTTGCCAGCTGCAACAGCCAATCTGGGATTTTGAATCTGATGAGACCGATCCAAATGTCATTCTGAAAGGTTCCCCAGACAATTTAGATGCAAGGATTCGCATGGGGCAAGATGAGGAAGATGACATTAGTGAGGCAGAAAGCGCCATAAGAAACGCACCAGCAGCTGAGGACTTGGGAGTCCTACCTAATGAGGAGATGAACCCTGACGGAAGGATTTTCGTTGGGGGTATTTGGTGGAATTCCAGCTGGGTAGAAGATATGGACCTGTACGATGATAATGAAAATTGGGGATGTGATTTTGATGCTGTACTAGAGGAAGTAGAAGAACCAGAAGAAGAGGATCCAGAAGAAGACCCAGAAGAAGAACCTGTAGGGGACGACCGGGAGGAAAGCTCCTCGGGATCTAACGTATACCAACTGTAACGGTCCCAGTCCATTTGGTCCGCGATCCAACTTAAACTTTCCGACCCCGGACCGTCAGACGATGATCCAGTCATCTCAGAATCTCCCATCTGTAGAAGTAAGACATTTATATTAGCTGATGTGCCTTCCAATTCTCTCCAAAGCAATAATCTGCATGAATATACAATCAAGACATGATAGCAAATCATCACTTATTTAACCATGCCGATCTTTCATAAATTTTTCCTTATGCACAACTGTCCTTCTAATAGGTTTAACCCTGACTTATGTGATATTTTGATTGTTCTCCCTTTCCGGTGTCCCATAACACTGGAATTTCTTACAGAAGAGCCCGCACCCCTTGCAAGATCTATTTGAACTAAGGTATGCGGGTACCCACATTCAAATGTAGAGAACAGTTAAATATCCTACATTTCAGGGTCAAATACTCTAAGACTATACCATCATCCTAATACCCCATATCTAACCTACTCTAGCACACATCTAAATCTCATATGACTTCATAATCAGTCTTACATACTACATCTATCTAGGCTAACCTTGCCTAAACCATGCTCTGATACCAACTGTAACGGTCCCAGTTTCTAATGATAAGATTAGGCCTAAAACACCAATTATCTCCAATATTCTTAATATAAGAAATTTTTGGCAGCATCATCCTTAATATTCCATTGGTTCCCACTTACAATAATCAACAATTTCGGCTCTAAGGCCTACTTAATTCCATCAAAGATTTCGGCCCACACGGCCTACTTATCATGCCACATTACACCAAACCTTAACTATATACATATATCATAACTTGCATCCTCCATCGCAAGCATATATCTTTTCAATTGAATACATCACAAGAGTTAACTTTCCAATATATTTCATTCCCACAAATAACATCTTTCGAAATCATGGACATAACATATCCAAGAAGTTCACGATCCAAACATTACATCAAATAAGAGTCCCTAGTCTCAATATTACAAAGGTAAATATACATCGAGTACATCCCAACATGATCCACAAAAGAAAGAGGACTAAAGTAGAGTCCTTACATACACATTTAATACAACAAGGCCAAGTCAAAATGATACCACAATAAGTCATGCAATCCATAACTTAACTTTTCCAATTAGAGAGGTCCCTTACCCTTATCCAAACCTGAAAAGATATAAAGAAAATAAAATGAGCTCGACAGCTCAATGAGTAAACCATGTCATAGGGTATTGATATAATAATCTCATAAGATAAACAGTTTAGAAGAGGTAAATTTCGATGAGTCCCATAACGCAACAACTGGTTCAAGCTACCTTACTTGTTCCAAGTTCCATACATATGTGGTCTACATGACTCCACTATCAAAAGTTGCATTTAACTATATCATGACACAAAAGATATAATTGTATGAATATGTATGAAATTCTCGTGGATGAGTCCACTCACATCAACTCGGCTCGTTATACACATAAAGTGACATTTTAGTTTAACACAAGCATTATCAATCATGAATGCAACTTGACAGTTCACTTTTAGATATCATTCAATCTAAATGAAATTTCCCCGTCTTCCACCTCCTACCGGCTCCCGCACGGCCCCTTCCTCCTTATATATAATTCATATAAAACATATATGTTTCCCCGTCTTCCCCCTCCTACCGGCTCCCGCACGGCCCCTTCCTCCTTATATATATATATATATATTCATAAGTATATGTCAAATCCCCGTCTTCCCCCTCCTACCGGCTCCCGCACGGCCCCTTCCTCCTTTAATACAAATGCATCATGCAAGGTTTAAGTTATCATATTCATAATAAACAATGTAGAACTATTTACACGTCATGCCCGAAAATAATGTGCAACAATAAAGAAACATGCACTTGGGTTTCCCAAAATCATGGTAACGCCATAGTGCGCCACTTCCAACCCCGCATGAACCTATGCATCATCCACATGTACTCACTAGTACACAACATAATGTTATGACATAAGGAGGGATTATTCCCCATGTACTTTTGTGAACATAAAGTAAGCTTCAAGTCAATTAATCGGCATCTATGGGGTGATTTTAATATGAATCGTATGCTTCGCATATGCATCACATTGTTTCTATTTTATAAAGAGCCAAGTTTATACCATATCTATATCGAGTCGACTATCATGATATTGATCAAGAAAGATAGCAAAATAACTTGATAAATTGGCTCAATAGGCATACATAATATACTAGAACATGAGTTCTACACATGCATATCATATCGATGTAATGTAGAGACATAACAAGCATATAATACCCTTTGCATTTCAATTAACCTAAAGTTAATCACCAAACAGCGAATTAAGATGCTAAACCCTCTCATTTAAGCATGATTATTAAGCTAGAGCATGTACATTACCCATGTATCTCATCACAACCAAACATAGAAACACCACAACTAGGTGATACTCATAGACTTCATTTAGTTGAGGATAACCACAAATAAAACAGCAATATATCAAAAATTAGCACACTTAGGAGTTACCTACACAACATTAAATTCTGATTTTTAAATCTTGATAGAAAAACATAACCCTAATAGTTAGGTTTACTCACTATGCTTTATAACTCTGAAACAGAGAATTAGACTTCAGGAGAATTCTGTTTGGCCGTGTAAAATCTCTCCCCCAGTTCACCAGGAAACTTCTCCCCGAAGATCGGGCCTTCCCTCCACTGAAATGCCGCAAAAACCCTCCCTTTGCCGCAGATTTGCGGCAAAGTAGCAGCGCCCCGCGTGCTGCTGCTGCTCTGCTTGCTACGCGCGCGTTTTTCTTCCCCCCTTCTCGTGAAATCTTGATTCAGAGCTGAGAGAGGCTAGGATTTAGGGCTAGAGAGGGTATCCTAGTTTCTTTCCTTCAAATACTAGAGAGGAGATGAAATGGAGGATTTAGGGTTTCAAGTTCTTCACAAATGAGAGGGAAAATTGCAGAATTTGGGAGAGGAAGAGGAAGAGGCAAGCTTGGTAGTCAACCCTTGGGATTGCAAGTAACTAGGTGGGGGTTCTCTCATGTTGCCACTTGGCCAAGACCCCCTCTCAAGATGCCACATGGAAACCCCAATCTCAAAGAGATCTTAGCCCTTTAATCTTCCCCCTTGCATGCATACCTACCACTAAAAAGATATTAGGGTAAGCTTAGTTGATTAAGGGGATGTGAAGGATTAGTTTGAAATTATCTTTTACCATTGTTTAAGTCATAAATTTGCCCAAAATACATGCACATAAGCCTTCATGCCATACATTTTTAGTCACCACAATCAAATAGTTAATAAAAACTTTTAGAAAGGGGAGTGGGTCAACTAATTAAGCTCAAGTTGTTGATATTGAAATATGGGAGGGTGACTACTTCTAGATAATGCCTTAAACAAAAATTCTTAATAATTAAGATGAGGAGAAATTAGATAAAATAAATTTTGGTTGTTACAACAAACAATACCAAGTATATATGTATGATATGAACAATATGAAATAATGCAAGGTATAAAAGAGAGAGAGTTAAGAGATAGTGGATCAATCGCAAACACCAAGATATGTTTCGAGGTTCGAGCCACTGCTCTACGTCCCCGCCTTCACACAGAAGGATCTCCACTATATACGTTCACACAGGACTTTCCACACAGGGAACCTCCACTGAGGATTTGGATAATACAAACTTGAAGTACACAACTCCTCTCTCAAACAACAACAATCTCTACACAAGAGGTAAGGCACTAAGCCATACAAGATCAACCTCTCAATAGAGGGATAGGCACAAAGCCAACACAACCACCTCTCACTAGAGGGACAAGGCATAAAGCCAAACAACAATCATCTCCACTTAGAGGGATAGGCACCAAGCCAAAACTCTAACCTCAATTACCTCTACACTTAGAGGATACCAACTAACTCAAACTCCTCCACAATCACCTCTACACAAGAGGGATAACACAAAGTAAAGAGGATTATAACACTTGGTGGTCTCAACAAACCACAAACCAATTTTCTCACCAAAAAGATCCTTAGATAAGATATATGATAGCTCAAGTGTGAGAAAATAAAATGTTTGGAATGAATAACAAAGAAAAACTCTTAGAAAAATACTAGATAGATATTGAAATAAAGATCCAAAAACCAATCTCCTAAAGACTCTCTTTTTCTTGATTTTTCAACACTTTAAACAAATAAAGAATAAATCATTTGGCACAAAAACTCTTTTAAAAACTATCTGTTAACACCTGTAAAGATGGGACAAATTGCTCTCTAAAAACTTATTCAAAACAACTCAAGAGAAGGTATATATATAGCCTCTCCAAAATCTGCCCGTTGGCAGTCTGGAAATGGCAGAAATGCCCCTCCAGTCGACCGCCCGGTCGACCGGCGCAACGATCATATTTATGACCGTTGTGCTTCTGGTCGATCGGTCATAGCCATCGGTCGACCACCCAGTCGACTGGCCAGCACCCGAGTGGGGTGCTCTCAGTCGGTTGATTGCGCGTTGACCGGCCTTGATGGCTGGCTATGTGCACGTCCCTTGTGCACATCGGTCGACTGGCTCGGTCGACCGCCAGCTGATCTGGCTGGGGATTGAGGGTATTGAAAACTTGTCTTTTTAACTTTAATAAAATCCCATAAAGTCACATAAATTTCACAAAAATAAGTTCTTGTATGATCTTTGAAGTACAAATATGTGTGACTAAAATTCTACACATTATAAGCAATTTGAAACATTTTTGTGATATAGAAATTAGGCTTAAATACAAAATTTGTATTTTTCAAAACTTGAATTTTTGAAATGAAAATTCGTTTTCTCCAAAACTCTTGTAAATACAAAAACATGATATTGAAACAAATTTGAAGCATATTGTATATGAATAGAATCCAATACACATATAAGATACATATCTATATTTTTGACATGAAATCTAAAACCGGTTAAACTGAAAAACAAACTTATTGAAACTTGTGTGTGTGTGAATCTTGAGCATATCAATACTATTTAATCTTTACACAAGATCTAAACAAACTAAACTAAACAAACCGACGTCTTCTTGTAGAACTCCATCTCCAAGTCGACTCGATACAAACACGATCAAACGAGCTTGATTCTAGCCGAGTGCTAGATGCGATCTTGACACGCGAGCTCTTGAATCAACATGTGTTAGCCTCAAAACTCCTTTGTTGAAGCCAAACACCTACTAAGATCTTGATCAAATATCTGAAAATTAATTAAACACAAGACCATTAGTAAACTATAACTAAATGAGTTAATCATCATCAAAACTAGAGTGAAGGGCCTCTGGGCCAACAGCTCTGATACCACTTATTACGCTCAGATAGCACTTCCTGCGCCTAGCGCCTTCTTATGGGCAACAACCAACTTGAGGAACCCATGCAACGGAGATAGATGCGCCGGAGAAGTACCCACATGTAAGAACAGAGAAACAAGAGAGAAAGCAGGCCACACAAGATTTAACGAGTTTCAACAATTCGCCTACGTTCTCGGGACAAGGGGGAGAGAGATTTTATTGATTCAATAGTCAATTACAACTTGTTCCTTGATTCAAGGAATTTCCAAGAGAAATTTTCAGTGGGATACAATTCTAAGAGCATTAACTCTTATTTATAACCAGAGAGTCTCAGGAATTAGGAAACCCCAATTAGATTCGACCCCAAAACAGAAAATGAGTCTGAATCCATTCAGGAGAGCAGAATGCGTCTGCCGGTCGACCGGCGGGTCAACCGACCTTGTCCCTCGATCGACGGTCGGTCGACCGGGACCAATAGAGAATCCTATTGTCCCCGCTGGTCGACCGTGCCGATCGACCATTCCAAGGCACGGTCGACCGGGTTGTGCTTGTGCACGTCGTGCACACCGGTCGACCGGGCGGTTGACCTGGCCTATCTCCTGGCCTGTTGCGAGCTCCGTTCTCGCTCATTTTAGCTTCCGATCTCCGCACTATCTTTCTGATGAGTTTAAAAACTCTTCTGATGTCTTTTTTCTCCTCTATCTCCTCTCTCCCTATATTAAAAAAAGTGGATTATACTCCTTTTGTTCTAATTAATTTTCCATAAAAAGAGCTAAAAGCTTATTACTAAAAGTGATTATGACACATGGTATTTTATTATTATTAAAATATCAGGAAGATTCCTAGAAAAAGCAAAGAATCCGTTTCAATTTCAATTTCAATTTCACACACTTTTGCTCCTTATTATTTTTTGACAAATTTAGTGAGGTTAGACCACTTGGGTGTCAATTTAGGGCCTGTTTGTTTCATTGCAAAACGTCGCAAGTCGTAAGTCGTAAATGAGAATGGAAAAAGTGAACTGTAGCAGAGAAATATATTATGTTTTACGGTGTTTGGTTGATAAAGTGAAGTGTAAATGGAAAAATATATTGTGTTTTACGGTGTTTGGTTGATAAAGTGAAAGTGTAATAGTAAAGTATATTGTGTTTTACGGTGTTTGGTTGGTAATGTAAAAGTGTAAGTGGAAAAGTTGACCACAAAATTAACTGTAGCAGTGATTTAAATATTATAAATACTATTAAATTAAATCTACTATTGCAAATTAAATTGTATTAATAAATTTGAGATAAAAAATTAATAATCTTAATATTTTATTTATAACAATTATTAATAAATATTTGTATAAATAGTAAAATATTACTAAAATATTAACTAAATAAATAATATAAAATTTTAAGAAATCTAAAGAACATTAATAAATTTTAAGAATACTAATAAAATTAAATATTAAAAAATCTTACAAAATAATAAATATAGTTATAATATTATAATATTAAAAATACTTGAAAATTGTAATATAAATTTTATTATAATATTATGTAATATTATAGAAATATAAAATTAACAAAGTAAAATATATTATAATTTAATAATAATTATCATTATAGTATTATTATACTGAATTATTATTACAATATTAACATAATAAAATATTATATAATAATAAAATATATTATGATATTAATAAAGTAATTTTTTATATTAAAAAATAAATAATTAAATATATAGTAAAGTATAATATGTTATATTAATAAAATATTAACTCTAAATAAAATAATAAAAAATGGATAAGTATTAATAAAATAATAAAGTATTAAATAAAATATAAATAAAAATATTAAAATAAATATAAAACATATTTAAAACAATAAAAATTAAAGATTAAAATATAAAATAATTAAATAATTAAATAAAAATTGAACACTATTTAAAATATTAAATATTTAATAATATTAAATTATATATTGATTATCAAGTACTGTTTTGAACTATAAGTGTACTACAAGTGAGAGTTACTTGACCACAAAATTAACTGTAGCACTGCAAGTGAGAAATATGAGTGTAAAAGTGAGATTTACATGACCACAAATTTAACTGTAGCAACTCAAGTGAAAAAGAAGAGTGCATTTTGCAACTTATTTTTCAGCGAAACAAACAACGGAAAATGAAAAAGAAGTTTTACGACTTGTGCTTTGCGACGTTTTGTGGCGAAACAAACACGCCCTTAGTTTGACATGAAAAGAACATTGGATTCTTCTCAGAAAACGAGGAGACATTGGATTGTTTTGTACAGCTTGCATATGTGGGAGGAGGAAGAGACCAGTTGTACTTGGCCACCTCATCTTGACAACATAACTAATTGTCTCTTTCTTTTCTCCATTGATGGATAAAAAGACACATTCCCTCCAACATAAAAGGACAAATTAAATGAGTTTTGATAGATTTTTCACATGAAAATTTAATTGGTCCCATTGATCAGGAAAAAGGGAAAATAATTAGTCTAACGGTTGGTAATGTCAATTTATTTTTCTTTTGTGAGTAATTTGCTTATTGTTATCGGGATTTTCACTGATTTACTCAGTCTCCATAATTTAGGAGTAACTCCTTGTTCTATTAGATTTGGCAAATATGTATAAATGATATCCTATATGGATCTAGTTGAAAACTGTTTTGTTCTATGTGAGATGTCTGTAGAAATTATGCTAAAAAGTGTTTTCTGTAAAATCTAAAATAACACATGAAATTAATACGCCCAACCTAATAGAACAAAAATAAGCTTTTGTAGAATTTAAATATAGCAAGGTTGTTTTGCTGCAGAAGTTTGATAGTATATGAGTTTTCTATAATTTACCTTTCTCTTTTACACTCTTTATGTTTCAAATATTTGCCCATTTGGACAAAGCTAAAGAAAGTATTGTCATGTGGACCTACTCGGTGCATATTTACTGATGTACAAACCAGCAAGTGTGCTAATCGGAACAAGTAATAACTTGATAAGTAGAGTATCGCCCCCGGGGATTGCTTATCTTACTAAGTGCGAAAATTAATCTAACTCTAATTTTATTTAAAGAATCCGATTTTTAAAGTTTTGTGCAGAAAAAATAAAGTGAACGAAATTTAACAACCAAAACAAAGAGAGTTAAAACAAATGAGAGAACACTAGGGCATCTAATTTAGGTATGCTGTTCCGAATCAATCCTTTAATTTTACTATCAAAGAATCATTATCCATATTGATAATTGAAAGTCTCTACTTTATTCAATATACTCTCACGAGTGATACCAAAACACTCTCTAATATTAATCCACCACATCTCTATGTTAATTTAAATAATTGAGAGCTCATTACGAACTATAAAATTTCTCAAAGTAATTGCGCAAATCATGTAAACTCCTCTCTGTCAACATGAAATTATGGTGTTCGTCACAAGAAGCAAACATTATATATCACCTCTCGTCTCAATATAATCATCAAATCATTTAAATATTGATCAGATGTTCAAAAGCATTAAGAAAAGAGATGAAGACTCAATATGAAATAACGAACTCTGAATACAAATATTATTGGAATTAAAGCATCATAACCAAGTTTCATCATAGCTCTAACAAGGAAAATTAGTTCATAATTAAATAAATAAAATTTATAAACTTAAACATGATATTCAAAAAGAGATTGAGAGGAAGAAGACTCGATTTGAAGCTTTAAAGGCAGAAACCTAACTACCCCTTCTCTCCTTTTTCGCGCCAATCTTCTCTCTAAAAGTCTTCCCTCTTCTTCCAAAAGTCTCCTCCTAATTTGATAATCATTGCTGATGGTTGATTTGATGATCGATTTTTCAAATCATTTAGCTTTGTTGTCTGTTGATTTGATGACGCTTGATTTGGAAACTTAGGTTTCTAAAAGAAACTAAGTTTTGATCAATTTATTCATTGATAACAGCTGATTTGAAAAAAGTTGTCAACATATGAAATTTAGATTGTTAACTAATTTTCTAGAACCGCAAGAATCACATCATTTGGAGCTCTAAAATAAAAGTTATGCTCAAAATCGAAACATATTCGGAAATTAACAAGAGAAAATCTTGTCAAAAATATTAAGATGGAAAAGTTGCAATTTTCAATTTTGTGACTTTGGTTAAGTTTAATAATTCTTTATAGTTTTGACCTCCTTTTCTCTTTTTTAGCTTCATAAAATCTCCGTATTAGCCTATTTTTGCTTGAATAATTCATTCTCGTTCAATTAAACGAAGTAAATGAATATAATTAAGCACATCAGTTAGATAAGAAATAGTATTTACTCTCAATAATCTACATTTTTAACCCGGAAGTCTCCTTGTTCATTACAAAATGAAGAAAACAAACTTATAAGGGTTGTTTGGATTCAAGGAAGTGGACGGAATTGAGGAAGTGGGAAGTGTCATTTCTCACTTCCGCTGTCCATCTAAACACTGAAAAAGGAAAATAGAAAAAACCTTTTTTCTTTCTCTTTTTTCCCTTTTACTCAATAATTTCCTCAATTTCAAGGTATTAGGGTTAATTATGTGGTCATGTAAATCTCATTTGTAATAAGTTGTAGTTCAAAACAGTTAATTTTGTAGCATGTAAATCTTACTTGTATTCTAATTACTGTCTAATTTTTTCATAATTAATTTTTATTTTAAAATTATTTTATGGTCAACTTTGTGGTCAACCTTTCCACTTCCACTTTCACATTACCAACCAAACACCAAAAGGAACATTACGTTTTTTTCAATTACACTTCATAAAAGTACTAGAAAAGAAACACAAAATCTCATTTTTCAAAAGGAAAAGAATCCTACTCTCACTTCCTCACTTCCACCCACTTCCAGGCATCCAAACAGCCCCAAACTTATTATCGTGCGGGGTTGAATTTTAATCTATGTTAAAAAAAAACTTACCAAACCCAATTTTAATCCGATAACAAATCTTATCCGTTCAAAATCACAAAATGTCAAAAAAAAATTATCATACCATCGGAGTTGAGTTTATTGATCTCTCCAAAACATTACGTTTAATTAATAAATGACATCTAACTATGCTTTTTTGATGGAGAGCACCTAATTAACTTATGACCAACTAGGGGTGACAGAGTTCGGTTAAATTGAAAAAACCGCCTGAAACCCGAAAACCGAAACCGATGTGAATCGAAACGCGTAATTCGATCGGGTTTCGTATCGGTTCCGAAACCCGAACCGAACCGAATTAACCGAATCGAATTAACCCAACACATTTTTGCGCCAATACAAGCAACATCCACGGTTTTACAATGATGTTGATACACGCATGTATTTATGTCATGAGTACACACTTCTAACTTTTCAGAATCATTTAAATGCTTGAATTAGGAAACATTTCAAACAATAATTCACGAGATGTTCACATTTTTATGTAATATTAAGGTTATTGTTTACATATTATTTATATTTTTTTGAAATAATTTGTTATATGCAATAGACTATTATGCATCCCTTTTAAATATCTAATGTAGATATATTCTAAAGTTTTTCTTAAAGCATTTTTGAACTTTTATATTCGTCTAAGTTTTAGAAGCTAATTTATTTTTTAAACCAGTTTTCGCATGAGAAAAATATTGATCGCGGGAAAAAGATTCATAATCAAGTTAGATTTGACGATAAGCTGCAAAATTGAGATGGAAAGTTCAACGGCGAGGTGATCCCCCGAATTAATCGAACGGTTCGGTTCGGTTCATGATCTTGTTCGATTCGGTTCAGATTTGTCAAAATCGGTAAAATCCGAACCGAACCGACCGATGCTCACCCCTATGACCAACCGTACGACTTCTGCTCAATGAATTATTAGTAACTTTCACCCACCTTTTCACAAATTAAGTAATCAAAAAATAATTTTCTTCCAAAACAATAATAATTTAACTAAAAAGAGAGAGGATTATTTGCACGCACGAGCCACGTGCCCTTACATAATTTTTTTGCACCAAAAACCGACACCCATCTCTGCCACATGGGCCCTACTCTAGTCTACTCAAATCAATCAGTCAAATAATTTAAAAAATTAATTTCCAGAATTTTGTAAATTGATAATGTCTTTTCTTGGCAATAATAATGACTAGCTTGCCATCTATGACGATAATCGACCGCATTCAACACTTTCTATACATATTTGCCTTCCAAATTTGCAAATTCAATTCATCAACTCTCTCTCCCTCTCTCTAATTTTTTTCTCTATAAGAGACTCTCAACTCCTCTCTCTCTCTCTCTCTCTCAATTTTTTTTTTGGTGCAATTTCTTTTGCTCAAAACTCTAAGCAATCAGAGTGCCATGGATCCAAGCGATGGTTTGAGTGGTGGTAACACGAAGAGGTTCGTGGCGTATTTGCTCGTCGCCTCCTCCGCCGCCGCCGCCTCCACTTTCTTCATCTCCTCCTCTCAGAGTCCCCACAAACACTTCCTCTCTAAAAGTGTTCGAATCTGGCCTGTGAGTTCAAACTTCACCTCTTCCTATTTTATTTATTACTTCTTCCATTTTGTTTAGAGAATTTCTCTCTCTTTTGTTTGGACGTAGTGAGGAAATAATAATAGTTTAGTCTCAAGATCTTTCTTTGTTGGGATCTGAAACCAAAAATCTCAACTCCGCCAATGAGAATAGATTTTATCGGTAATTTTATTTTTCTTTTCCTTTTTTTCTCCTCAATTATTTAAATTTTTTTCCTAATTATTTTTCAGGATTGGAGTTCAACTGGAGAACGGTGCTGGCCACCATCATCGGATTCTTGGGCTCTGCTTTCGGCACTGTTGGCGGAGTCGGCGGCGGCGGCATCTTCGTCCCCATGCTCAATCTCATCGTCGGATTCGACACCAAATCCGCGGCCGCCCTCTCAAAATGTAGTAGTTCATTCGTCTCATCAATAAAAAAAAAATAATATTGGAATTATGATTATAAAATACTAATTTTTAGGTATGATCATGGGGGCATCGGCCTCGTCGGTCTGGTACAATCTCCGCGTGTCCCACCCCTCGAAGGAGGTTCCGATCATCGACTACGACCTCGCCCTGCTGTTTCAGCCTATGTTGATGCTGGGGATCACCATTGGGTGTCACTCAGCGTTGTGTTCCCCTTCTGGCTCATCACAGTCCTCATCATTGTTCTGTTCTTGGGTTAGTGCTCTTATTTAGGGTTAATCTCTTTTATCACAAATTTATCAAATTTTTTTCTTTGGTTAATTTTGATTTATGCTGTTAATTGTAGGTACTTCGTCAAGGTCTTTCTTCAGAGGGGTTCAGATGTGGAAGCAGGAAACATTGTTGAAGGTTGTATTATTGTTAGTATTTTTAAATAATTAAATTAGTTATTCATTGAGGAAGATATTAATATAATTTTTTTTTAAATTAATGCAGTTGGAGATGGAGAAGAGAGAAGAGGCCAATGTGATGAAATGATGGTATTTAAGCATTTTGTTTTTGTATAACGATAGCAGTTTAGTTCGATATTTGGGATGTTAATTATAATTGTGGTTAATTTTCTTCGTGCAGCACTGATTGATGCAGAGTATGTGTCTCTACTTCCTCAAACTGAGAAATCCAGCCTTGTAAGTGAAATAAATAAATCCACAAATTACATAAAAATTCAAGTAATTAATTATTTTTCTAATTATATTATGATTTTTTTTAATAGGAGATATTGCTTTTGAACCTGAGGTGGAAGGGAATTTTGGTGCTGGTGCTTGTGTGGTTCTCCTTCTTGCTCCTCCAAATTCTCAAGGTATATAATTTCTCTCTGCATTTTTTTTTATTTTTAGATGTTTTCTCTCTAATTATTTGCAAGTAATTATCTGTTTTTTCTTTCTAACTTTTGATTTGGATGCAGAATGATGTACAAGCGTGCAGTGGCATGTACTGGATCATCAACAGCCTGCAGGTGGGACCCATTTCTGAGCTCTAATATATATTCTTAATAATTATTATTATCTTTTTTAATTTTCTTGCAACGTGAGACTGTCAGTACAAAATGCTCAATTTGATTACTTAGTTTGCAAAATTGAGCTTCAAGTCACATGAGTACAGGATCCAATTTTTATGTGACATGTAGGGACAAATGTGTATGTCAAGAGCCAGATGTCACATCAGCTCACAGACTTTATCAAGAGTCAGATGTCACATGTGCCTAATATTTTTTTTTGTCTTTTTC
>JAVJIF010029355.1:0-58352 GCA_038442645.1 Agave tequilana | reverse complement strand
TGGCGGCGAGGGGGGTTACGGTGGATATGTGACAGATAGCATCCCCTTCCTCTCTCACCCCAGAAGTGATATCAAGGACACTCCATGTTTGTTGGATGGCCTTATGCGAGAGAGATGTTCATGAATGAAGGGTTGCAGGGCTTTCTGCTACCACCGGACCTCAAGAACACCATTGCTCTTAGTTAGTCAGCTAGGGCTCTTTCGATGTTTACGCCATGCACCATAGTGCGATCGGCTCCAATTGTCGCCACAGTTTGGCGCTTTTCCAAACATCGTGCACTTGGAATCAGATGCGGCTTCAAGGAGTGAGTACGACCTCTGAGAGAGAGAGGGACTTCTTTATACTCCTTAATTGTAACACTCAATCTTATTGTATAAGAGAGCGTTTTGTATCACTTTCATATGCCTGGATATAAATAAAAGTGACACTTTTCTTTTTCTCCTTCTATTGTCTTGAACTTTTTTTTTAGTCAGACGCATAGAAGCAAAGGACTTTGACTTGTCAAAACTATGATGATAATTTCAAACAGTCAAACTTTTTAGAGAGAAATCCTATTTTTGGAACTCCCAATGCTGTCAGAGGTGTAATATTAATTTGACAAGAGATAAGATAATTTTGTGGACCTGTCAATCTATAAAGGAGAATGACAAGTGAAACTCGTACCCCCAGGGAAAATGGGCCTTTATCAAGGTTTAGGATTCACTTGATTAAGCTCAGCTGGGGATCTGAAGGAAAACACTGTTAATGGTGTAGTATTAACCTAACAATGTGTTTAGGTAGACTTGTTATTCTGTTGAAGAGAATAGCAAGTGAATCTAGATCCGCGGGGAATCTAAGAAGGTTTTTACCGTTAGAGGTGTGATATTAACTTAACGGGTTGAAAGTTGTCTTGCCAGAAGTGTGATGTTAACTCGACAAGAATGTGAATCAGAGGTGTAATATTAACTTGACTTAAAAGTATTTCAGTTTTGTTTTGGGAAAACTGAGAGTGTCACTGACATAGGTGTGATGTTTAACTTGACAGTGAGGGTACTGCTAGAGGTGTAATGTGGAACTTAGCATTAGTCATCTCGGCTTGGATAAGGAAGTCGAGGAAAAGTCATGGCCGTAGGTGTATTGTTGAACTTAGCAATGACTTAGATGTTAGAGGTGTAGTGTTAACTTAGCATCATTTGTTTCAGCTTCAACGCGGAAGTCTGAAGGAAAGTGACTGTCAGAGGTGTGGTATTAAACTTGGCAGAAACTTGATGTACCGTTTAGAAGTATAATGTTAACTTAAACAGTAATTTTGTCAGAGGTGTGATATTAACTTGACAGAAACTTGATTTACGATATGAGCAATTTGAGGACCTGTCATTCTATTGATAAGAATGGACAGGTGGAGTTTGAAGTGCCAGAGGTATAGTGTTAACTTGGCAACAACTGTATCTTGTAGGCCTACCATTCTGGATGAGATTTGGTAAGGGATTTTGGAGGGGAGAGTGGAGTTAAGTCCACTTAGGATTTTTAGCAAACCCTCAGCTATCAACGGGTTTGATAAGCCTTACCAACTACCGTTTGAGTTGGGCTAGCCATGCTATTCCCCTCAGCATGATGAGTTGTCGAAGACTTATGTTGGGCTTAGAAGCCAACATTTTCCTCTATCCTTAGCCGTCGGAGGCGTTGGATATTAATGAAGAAACTCTTCTTGTTTTGATCAGAGGTGTAATTTTGAACTTGATCAGCGGAAGAATACCATTTAAGGATAGTATTTCTTCAAGAACCTGCCATTGATAGGCATCATGAGTGTATCGCCATTCGAGGTTATGAGGCGATATGATCCATTCGAGTAGACTGACTCTACCATAAACGGTCTTCCCATTTGGGTTGGAATTTTCCTTTTGTCTTGTGCGTCATCACCATGGGTCTTCTGACGGCTAAGACAGATCGCCTTCTTGAAAGTTCGCACTTTAACTTTCTTGTTGAAGACTTTGGTAATTCGAGCTTGGTAAATCTCGATTTGTTGTTGGGCCTGCAAACGCTTATCGTCTAAGGCCTCCAATTCTTGGAGTCGCTGTCGATGCTTCTCCTCTGTTGTCATCTCCGCTGTCAAGGCGACGCGTAGAGATGGAATTTGGATCTCTAGTGGAAGTACGGCTTCACACCCATATACCAAAGAAAATGGCGTGGCTTTAGTTGGGGTTCGCACAGTTGTGCGGTAGGCCCATAAGCATTCACCTAGCTTATCGTCCCAGTCTCGTTGACTTTTCGAGACGAACTTCTTGAGAAGCTTGCCAATGGTCTTGTTGAAAGCTTCTATGAGGCCATTAGCGGCAGGATAGTATGTCGTTGAGGACACGCTCTGGATTCTGAACTTAGCGCAGAATCTCTGGAATGCCTGGCTGATGAACTGGGGTCCATTGTCATGGACAATTCGCCGAGGTACACCGAAACGGTAAATAACGTGATGATTCACGAACTTGATCACGTTAGACGATTTTACCTCCTTCAGAGGAATAGCTTCGGCCCATTTAGAGAAATAATCGGTTATTGCCAAAATAAACCGATGTCCCTTTGATGATGGTGGGCTGATAGGACCAACCACATCCATCCCCCACATTTCAAATGGCCAGGTAGAGGGTGGAGTGGAGGTACCCTGGTGCTTGATGGATGATGAAATCGCCGTGCACTTGCAGGCGTGACATCTTTTGGCATAAGTGATGGCATCGGCAATCATCTTGGGCCAGTAGTAACCCAATCTTTGGAGTCGATGTGCCAGTTTTGGGCCAGGTTGATGGGCTCCACACATACCATCGTGGGCTTCTTTCAATACCTCTTGGGCCTCCTTGGTGAGAGGCACCAGAGCAAGACCCCGTCATGCGATCGACGATACAATGTTCGTGTGTAATCGCATTGTAGTAAAATTTAGGGGCTTTCCTTCGAATGGCAGCCGCTTCCTTGGCGTCCTCAGGCAGGATGCCATACAAGACATAGTCGATATAGGGGAATCGCCAGTCTTTAAGCTCTGGTCCGGTTGACAATTCCAGCGCTTTTTTGCCTTGATACTCTCCCTTTGACCTGATAGTCTTCGAGGGTAGTTCTCGGGCAATACAGGTCGTGGCTGTAGACGAATACTTTCTTCATTGCTCCAGCTGGAAGAGCTAAGGAGGCCGCGAGGGACGCCAGTGCATCTGCATGCGCATTTTGCCTGCGCGGTACATGATTGATGTAGAAGTTTGTGAACTTCTCGGCCATGTGGATAGTTGCGTTGTAGTAGGGTACTAGGTCCTCATGTCTGACTTACTCCCCGCGAACTTAGCTAACAATGAGTTTGGAGTCACCGTATGCCTCGAGATTTTTAATGCCAATCTCATCGGCGAGCTGCATCCCAATCAAAAGAGCGTTGTATTCTGCTACATTGTTGGAGCAAGGCTCAGTTAGCGAGACAGCTCGAGGAATCACATAATCTGTGGCGAGACGAGTACTACTCCTACCCCGCTACGATGTGTCCTTTTGGGCTTGTTCTGGATGCACCGTCAAAGAAGAGTTGCCATACTTGACTTTCGAACGATGTCTGAGTTAGGCAGGCTTCAGCGACCTCATCTGGGAGATCGTCGTGAAGTTTGGTTGCCCTCAAATCTGGATGCTCAGCCAGAAAATCCGCCACCGCTTGTCCTTTAATGGCCTTCTGTGGTAAAAAGTGCATTTCATATTGAGATAACAATATGGCCCATTTTGCCAGTCGGCCATTTAGCGATGAGGGTTTTGTCATGAGTAACCTCAAGGGGTTGACTTTTGATATGACATTTATGGTTTGGCCCGCCAGGTAGTGTCGCATTTTCTGAATGGCGAACACCAGTGCCAAACATTCCTTCTCGATCGGATTATACCGATGTTCGGCTCCGATCATTGTTCTACTCAGATAGTAGATCGCTTGCTCTCGTCTTGGTCATCACTGCTGAGCTAGTAGAGCTCCCAAAGAATGATCCATTGCCCGGACGTATACCGGGAAAGGTTTTCCGGATATCGGAGCTGCAAGGACTGGTGGTTGGGTGAGGTATTGCTTGATTTCCTCAAATGCTTGTTGACAAGCGTCGTCCCAAATGAACGAGACACCCATCTTCATTAGCTTAGTGAAGGGTGGCATCTTCCGGAGAGGTTTGAGATGAACCTACGGATGTACGCCAATCGTCCTTGCAATCCCCTGAGTTCCTTGAGATTTCTCGGAGGTTGCATCTCCTGGATAGCGCGAACTTTTTCTAGGTCCAAATGGATTCCTGTGGAAGTTACAACAAATCCTAGGAAATTTGCCACTGGCCACCCTCAGGAAGGACTTGGTAGGATTCATCTTCAACTGATGAGCTCGCATGATGTCAAAAACTACCTTCAGGTCAGCTATGTGATCATCTTTAGTGCGGCTTTTTACCGCGATGTCGTCAACATAACATTCCACCGTTTTGCGTATTTGCTGATGGAAAATGGCATTCATGGCCTTTGATATGTTGCCCCTGCATTCTTCAGTCCGAAGGGCATGACGGTGTAGCAATATACCCCTAGAGGTGTCCTGAAGGAGGTATGCTTTTCGTCATCAGGATACATTTTAATTTGATTGTATCCTGAGAATCCATCCATGAAGGACATTCGTTCGAATCCACAAGTATTGTCAATCATGACATCTGTGATTGGCAATGGGAATTCGTCTTTAGGGGCAAGCCTCGTTTAGATCACGGAAGTCGATGCAGATCTGGATCTTCCCGTTCTTCTGGCAACTGGGACAATGTTGGCTACCCAGTCGGGATGTTGTTCTTCCCTGATGAAGCCAGAATCAATAAGTTTTCTGACTTCTGATTGAATTGCCTCCATTATCTCTGGACGGAACCGTCGCTGCTGTTGTTTGATAGGTTTTGCGTCCGGATTGATGTTGAGGCGGTGCATAGCCACTTGAGGATCAAGTCCAGGCATGTCCTCGTAATTCCAGGCGAAGACGTCTATATACTCTTGTACAAGAGATATTAGATCCTTCTTCTCCGAAGGTGACAGGCCGTCACTTATGAAGATGGGCTTAGGATCGGCCTCATCTCCTAGATTGACTTGAACAACCTTGTCTTCTGTGGGTGGCTCGCGCTGTTCAAAGCGGGTATCCCAAAGAGTATTTAAATGTTTGATCCAAGGATCTGTATCAGATTGGATCATTTCTTCATCTCCGTCTTCCAGGTGGCTTGTTGAAACCATGTTCACTGAAAGTTCTCTGAAGATGTTGCCGACACTGACATCCGACTCCCACGATGACGTGCCTGAAGAGTAATTATGACCTGATGGCCCTCCAGAATCAGAGGCTGATGGGATCGGAGTCGATACATAGCCCAACTCCCGGCGCGTCCGATGATAATAATCGGGGGCTTTCCCTTTCGGCACAAAGGATCGAAGTAGCGTTCTCCTTCCTTTGCCGAAGTTCAACCCGGGTCGGTTGGTTAGATCGTACCCCATGCACTTCATCATTTTGAGCGCTTTTGGTTTATAATGACCGAACTGAGGGGATTCCTCCTCGCCTTCTGATTCTTCGTGGGGCGTTGGTTCAGACGAGATTCGCCCAAAAAGAATTGGTTTTTGGCCTTTCCGTCTGGCTGGAACCATAAATATAGATTCTTGCGCATTACCATTATCTTGGTATGTCCCGAAGGATGATTTTACTGGTACATGCAACGATGTCAAAGCATCCATTGCCGACCAGAGGTCATCATCTACATCAGTGCTAGTATCTGACGGTATTGAATCAGAAGCAAACGTCCGGTAGTATTATCAACATCGAGCTTATCAATGCTCTTTACAAGTGGTTCTAACTCCCACAGGCACTCTTCTTTTTCAGGCTCAGTGTCAGCCTCATTACCAGAGTCTGGCTCCTCTGGTTGCGGGGTTTCATTTGTCTCCACAGGATCCTGATATAGGAGGGAATCCGTGAAATAATTTTCGACCCCTTTAAACGGATACCTTTCGGCGATCAACGTTTGAATCTTTCCACTCCAGTCAATGTATTTCATGACTTGGTGGAGAGTGGAGGGAACGATGGAGTTGCGGTGAATCCATGGTCGTCCCAACAGTAGGTTGTAGGAAGTGTCAGCATCGATGACGTAGCATGTCACTTCCGACTTGAGGCTTCCAATCTGGCATTTGAGCTTAATCTTCCCCATCGGACGGGTGCCATTGGCATTAAACCGTAATGTATAATGGTCGTTGGGTAGGGCTCAGACGATAGGTGGGGATACCCAGATGTTGCATGACCCGGCGAGGCATGATGCTCAACGCGGACCCTGGATCTACCTGAATGCGGTTCACCTCAGACGATCCAATATACCCTGTGAAGTACAGGGGCGATCATGCTTCCCTTTAACCTGCATATCCTCTGCCGTGAAGGTGATGCAGGGGGCATTCTGGGAGGTGTGGAGACAATTCTCTACATCTTCCTCCTTTGGCACCTGGGTCATGAAGACCTCAGCGTTTGCCAGAGCCTCTTGTAGAGCTTCTCTGGTTGACTTTGACAGTCTAAGAAGCTCATACAAGGTAATCCGTGCCGGGATGTTAGCCAATTGAGCCAGGACATCAAAGCGGTAAGGCGTCGTAGATCCTTTCGCGATGCCTTTTGAAGGGCCCGAGAAAATCGAGTCTCCTTCTGTTTCTCCACTGGTTGTTTTGTGGAGGGCTTGGTTGGCTCTGCAGCTGGTTGTGGAGGGGTTGCCACCATTTCGCCATACTGCTTCAAGTAGGGCTGTCCTGAGCGGGTTCCTACCACTAGCCGACCGGGTTCTGCGGCCAGAACTATTGTCTCCTCTTCCGAGTCGGTTAGCGAAGGAATATCGGTATCCGCTTCTCGAGAAGAGGCACACACCACATTGCAGGATGACGCCTTTGCCTTGCCCTTGGACTTCTTGTTAGTTACAGTAGTCCATTGCTGGGCGTCAACAAGGTCAGGGTGGACCCACATGATTTCCCTCGAGGCGTAGGGACGGGTACTAGGCCTTCTTCTCTTGTTGCTGGTGAGGGTCTGTGTGACCATTCTCAGCTCTCCTCTTGGGATAGGGACTACTCCAGAGGGTGTTGGGGGTTGTCTCCCAAACTGGAGAACTGACGTCACATTAGCCGTCACCTTCTTCTGCTCTGGTCGGAGCTTTAACACCTCCGCGTCAATCAAGGCCTGAAGGATGTCCTTGAAGACGTAGCAGCTTTTGGTGGGGTGTCCCAACATTCTGTGGTATAAGCAGTAATTGGGATTGTCGGTTTTACCGACTTCTCCAGGGCGCCTGGCTTCAGGGAGCTTCAGTCTATTGCTCTTGTTGAATAGTTTAAAGAGTGAATCGACATGTTCCTCCTTGAAGGAATATTGCTTGTTGGCGCGTGGCTGGCTTGAAGAGCCACTTCCCTTGACCAGTTGAGTTTTAGCAGGAGGTTTGGTCTCTGCTGCCAAGTTATCCTTCCTTTGGCTTGGAGGGATGTGTCTGGCGCACGCCTTATTGACCTTTCAGGCCTGGGCTTACCTTCCTCCGCTCTGACGCGGGCGACAATCTCCTCAGCCTGTTCACCTTGTTGGACCAGTTGCTTCTAGGTGCGGCTTTCAGCAACTCCTATTTGAGTAAGGAGTGAGGTTTGGAGATTGTGGCGGCATGTTTCCACAGGGTAGCCTGGGTCATGCCGCTTGGACACCGGAGTGCCACGTTCCGAAATCTTTCCACGAAAGAGTTGACGGACTCTCCCTTTCGCTGCTTAGTGGCTAAAAGGGTAGGCATGTTGACCTCCGAGTCATCCTCGAAGAAGCGCGTTAAGAAAAGCTTCTCCAAATCGCCCCAGTTCTTGATAGAACCTTCTGGGAGCTTCATGAACCATTCAAAGGCCAGCCCTTTCAGGGTGCCAATGAATAGTCGTGCCAAGATGGCCATCGTTGTCTACTACATTCCCTATTTGGGATTTAAAGTAGTAGATGTGTTCGTTGGGTGACCCTTTCCCATCGAATGCTTGAAGGGTTGGAGCCTTGAACTTGGACGGGTATGGAACCAAGTCCCATTCAGCAGGATAGGGCCGGACCACTCCAGCCTCTAGGAGGCCTTTACGGTTGGTAAGGGCCTCGAGGCGTTGCTCCAGTTGACTCATTCTTTTGGCATAAGCCTTTCCCTGGTCTTGGTCGCCTTTACTTGCGACGAGGATTTGGACGAACTGGAAGTAGATCGCGGTCTCTCCTCAGAAGGTTCGGAAGATGAGCTTTCTCCCTTTTTCCCTTTGCCCTTCGTCTTTTTAGGAGGAGATTCCTCCTGTCTTCGAGCAACTGTGCAAGCATCTGCTTGAGGGAGTCGATAGATTCCTGCTGAGAAAGAATCATATCCATTTGTGCCTTCTGGATTTGCTCTAAACGTCTAGCCGTTTCCTCAGGAGTGCCTATCATGTAGGCGGAGGCCTCCTTCTCAACGGAAGAGTTCGAAGCCCGTGATTCCGCTACGGCGGAGTGAGAATCATTCACTTTAATGCCATGGGCTAAGGCATTATAATCAATCGGGGGAATGGCCCCAGTCCGGGTGCGAGTGTGTTGATACACCCCTTCCGGTTCAGAGTCAGACTCATCCGAGCTGACTGCAGGTTGTTTTCCCTTGCTCCTGCTTGTCATATTCGCAGTGAGCTCCGGGTACTCAATGTCAGAGAAGGTTCTCCTTCTGTGGGAGCGCCTTCTTTTGGCTGACGGGGGAATCAGGGTCAGCTGTCTAACTAAAGACTGCTGGTGCACATCTGAACCACAACGGCACTCGGAGAGCATAGAGATGAGCCGTTGGCAGCAACATGATGAAGTGACCTGATTGGCACTTCTTTTCTTCGTCAAGTAATCCCTCAGATCCACGGGAGGGGGATCGAAGAGATTAACCTCGCAACGTCGAAGACAGGAGGCATCCATGTGCTGTACAGCCTGGACGCGGGTTTCAGGGACGCGATTTTCGCGCCACGGCTGTAAGACGCGCGTCTGGCGTCTCTGTTGGGACGAGACGCGATTGCCGCGCTGCCGTTCGGTGCGTCGGGGCAGAGACGTTTGAGAGAGGATGGGCTGCTGGGCCCCACGCCTATGGGCGCGTGCCTTTTGCGCTTGATGAGGCACAGAGGCTTCACTTTGACGTTTGGTGAGTTGGTCTTCAGAGGACCTAGCTTGAGGAGTCTCGCGTTTGGGCCGCCAAACGCGGACTTCACGTGCTGGACGTGGCGCGGGTAAGGCGCCAGATTGTACGTCGCGTCCAGCCTCAGTCGGACAACCAGAGGTTCCAACTTGTAGCTGACGCGCACGTCTCCTCTATCGACGCTCAGCGTTTCGGTTGCGTCGTGGAGGTGGAGAGTGACCAATGACGACCTGATGCTGGACACCAGAGATTTTGACCACGCGGGTCTCCTGAGAGACGCTGACGCGTGTGTTCCGTGCTGCGCGGTTGATCGCAGCGGCAGTTGTGCCTGAGATCACGCGGGCCTTCTGAGAGGCGTTGGCGCGTGTATCTTGCTTGGCACAGTTGGCAGCAGCAGCAGCGCCCGGGAGAACCTCGGATCGGGCTTCGGGGCCATTCCCCGTCGAGACCCTGCGGCAGACGCGGGTCTTTGGGCTCTTGGAGCCGGCAGAGAGAAACTCTTCGTATTTCGCCTGGTCGAACTCGACAACAAGCGATTCGACCATCTTTCCCTTACGAAGGACGTCATTTTGCGCCACGATTTGCTCATCAGTGACAAATGTAGTCCCCAGCGGAGTCGCCATCTCTTGTACGCGCCGGAAAAAAAGGGAATAAAGAGCGTTCGCTGTAAAATTTCCTTGAATCAGATGAAAATTATAACAAAAACTGTTTTCCTTCCAGTACAAGGGAGGGAGGATGTTGAATCTTGAATCCTCCCTTTGTTTAAAGCTGGGTTCTTCAAGTGGCGGTGGAGAGTGAATCTTGTTTTCCGTTGACCGGATGACCGTCGGGATCGTCAGGGATCTTCTCTTTGGCTGGTAGAAGGAGTAACACAGCTCTGTCTACCAAAACTCTCAAAGAGAAGGTAGGTAAAGGGCAACTTGAGCGCAGCAAGTTCTCTGAAGGGCTTTACTCTCTTTCTTTTCTTGTCGTCGTTGTCGTCCTCCTCGTTCTCCGACGTTCTTGTTCTCCTCCTCCCAAAATCCGACCCCTTCTTCATAGCGACGGGGCTATTTATAGAGGCTCCAGGGGTGAACGTGCCCCCTAAAAGTGCTCCACAATGAGGGGCTGACCTCCCCGCTATGTGGGCGGCGACTGGCCCCATAACCAGGGCGGTTATAACCGAGGCGCGGGTTTCAACCCACGCGCCTTGATACTGTGACGCGGGTGTCGGGCCCTCGCGCCTTGATGCTGAGACGCGGGTGTCGAGCCCACGCGCCTTGATGTTGAGACGCGGGTGTCGAGCCCACGCGCCTTGATGTTGAGACGCGGGTGTCGAGCCCACGCGTTTAGAACTTGAGGCTCTGCTTTTTAATGGCTTGTCTTTTAGTGATTTTTAGACGGCCTACACTATCAAGGGGAAAGAAGAGAAATCAAAATAAAGAAGAAGAAAAGGATAGCTCA
Source organism: Agave tequilana (assembly GCA_038442645.1). Lineage (NCBI taxonomy): Eukaryota > Viridiplantae > Streptophyta > Magnoliopsida > Asparagales > Asparagaceae > Agave > Agave tequilana. Next base: position 47,786 of record JAVJIF010029355.1, on the reverse strand, counting down.
AGCTCTCAACTCTTCTTCAACCTAAGTTAACGTAGTTTGTTTTAAATTTTCTTTCTTTTATACTTTTTTTTAAAAAAAATTTAGATTTTTTCTTTCGTATAGAAATCTTTTTCTTTTCTTTTTTTCAAAACTTTTTGAAATAAGATAAATAATTTTTTTTAGGAATTAAGAAGACCTAAAATTATGAATTCTTAAATCGAGTCAAAATAATAGATCTTATTTAAATTTTAAAATAAGGAAGTAAGATTGAAAAAATAATTTGATCTTAAATTTTTTGGCTTAGATATATGCACTTCACTTAACACAATTTTTGAGATTGAAACAAAGACTGAAAAAAAATAAAAAAATAAAATTCACTTATTAAAGCTGGGTAATTATGCCTCAGGAAGCATGATTATTCACGCCTAAAGCGGTAGACTAAAACTAAATAATCCCTCTTAGTTTTGTGGCCTTATTTACTCGAATACTTAAGCCTGTGAGATATTTTCTCATTTGGTGCCCTAAAACCATCTGGTTTGAGAGTCACCGCCTAAAAGCTCATTACCCAGGTAAGTTAGAAAGCCTAAAAAAAACTAAAGGAAGAAAAAAGAAAAATTTATATATACATATATATACAAATAAATGGAATGAAAGTTAGAATTGATATGCCAAAAATCTTTACTGTTCGTGAAGTGCATACTATCTGAGAGTTTTATGAAAGATCAAAGAGCCAACTCAATTTTAAAATCTTATCTTTAATTTATAATAAGATCTTACATATAGACTTAGTTTAAAGAAGAATAATTTCTGATTAACCTATGACCTTTGATCACTTAAATTTTAATACTTTCAAAAATGTGTTTTCAAATTACTAACATTTGATTTCTTTCTTTATGGATTTTGTGGGTGTAATCTGCTGAAAACTCTCCGGAGACAAAAACTCCTCCTCTAGGGAAAACCTAGAGGTTTAACGTCTTGTTGCACACGCTCAGTGTAATCGCGTCACCTGCGAAAGTGTTGTAATAAATTCTTTAATTAGTTTTTCTTCTTGTTTTTGCTCGGGACGAGCAGAAGATAAGTGTGGGAGTGTGATTAGTCTCTAAATATACATATTTCATACCACATTTTCACAGTTATTCTGAATCAAATTCTATTAATAATGGTTTTCTTGTGCTTTTCTAGATCCATGACATGAAGTGAAGAAGAAGTCCAAAACTTTTATTTATTTCGGAATTTTTAGAACCTCGAAGAAGGCAAAGACTTTGAAGCCCAAATCTGCTATTTCTGGGTGCAGAAAATCACAAACCAACAGCCTGTACAGGTACAAGTGTGCAGCCAAAGGCTGCACACTTTGGCGTTGCGCATGGCCACTGTACGGCTGCGGAAGCGCGGCCTGGGCCGTGTTTTCACGGCAGTACGTTGGAGCCACATATCAAGTTTTGACGCGTGGCCTGTCTTGACTCCCAGAAGCCTCCTGTGCTATAAATACTCCCTTGTAGAACCAGAAGAGAAAATGAAGGAAAATTTTAAGTGTAGGGTTCTCCTTTGTGTAATTTAGTTGTTTTTCTCCTTTTCTTTTGTATTTTTCTTTCATTTAAATCTTATACAAGTTCAAGAGAGTGATTCATAGGATGTAAATTAGGGTTCTTGTAATGGAGGGTGACACTCTATGAAAGGTTATCTCTTTATCTCTAATTATTTTCTTCTCTAACTTTTTACATGCTTAGCTAAATTTCTCTCATGGCATCTAACTACTAACCACTAACTTACTAACTCCTTACTTGATAATCCACATGAATCTAATAGCCTCTACTTGGCCTTGTTCTTGCAATAGCCATTGATGACTCAATTTGATGGATTCTAACAATCTAACATCCAACTCTCTAACAAGCTAACATTACTTTATTACATACTTACTCTAGTGTAGTTTTGATGATTTAATTAAAACTTTACTTGTTTATTTGAGTTTGGATGTGAAGAGTGATCTTATGGGTCATACTTTGAAAAGCTCTTGAAACCAAGGACTAGTAATAACCAAGGATACATGTGTGGTAACTATCACTAAGAGCTTAGCATGTTAGTGAAGTCATTAGTAGTTAATAACCATGAGTTTTCTTCCATTTTTTTTTACTTTGTGTTAGAAATAATCACAAATACTTTCTCTTCAGTATTTTTTTTGTTTTCACCGTATTCTTCTCTTTTCGTTCTTTATTTTATTTTCTTTTTTTTTGATTCTTTGACATATTGAAGAATCGTTAACACACACGTGAATCGACTGGCTAAGCTTCTATCGCCTCTCGTCCCTATGGATTCGACCCGTATAGCCATCATGCTATAACAAAAGTATCGAGGAAGCTAAAGCACGCACTTTTAACTTCTGGTTTCAAAACACACACTTTTTCGTGCACGATTTTCCCGCGATCAGTAATCAGTTAAAGGCCCGGAGAGAGGGACAAAAGTTAAAGGCTCATAGTGCAGTTACAACCAAGAAAATAATCAAGATAGTAATATATAATCTCAAGATGTTTTACTAAAGGCTTGAGAAGCAAGTCAATGTGGAGATTGATAGGATTTTGCCTTATTTTCAAGAGGAGATGATGGTTCAGGAAGATCCAATCCGAGTGGATAAGACGATGGCTTGAAACAGAAGAAGCAAAACAAGATAGAGCAAATTAGTTGACTATAAAGTCGACTAATACTCAGACTAGTCGACTATACAATCAACTAGACATGATACGGAGACAGAGCATTATACAGTAATCGACTAATAAATGTTATTAGTCGAATAATGAAAGAAATTAGTCGACTAGTCTGCATGACAAGTCGACTATCAAGGCGTTTCTGAAACGTGAACATTTTCCTTTTCAGGCGCGTGCATGTTTCTTTTTCTAGAGGATCACGAATATGATTCAAATTCTATTCAATGAAGATTTATTTCTAAAGATTAAAGGATTTAGAATTCTTCTAGATCAAGGAAATAAACTCCTCATAGGATTGATCAATATTCTTCAAGTAACCAAGAGCCAAGATCAACTCATAGTCCAAATATGAGTGTAAAATCCTACAATAAAGATTGTAACCAGCATTGTAATGTGTGGAGAACACCAATTAGATCTTGAAGAAGATTAGAGGAAGCCAAAAAAGAGAGGAGTAAGGTGAAGATGCATAGAGAGAAGACATACTCTTGTAATCTAGGTCTAAATTCAAGGGAAAGGTGAATACTTTTGTAGGATGAAGAGGAGGTTAGATCTTTTATATCAAGTTTATTAATAAAGCTCTCTCAAGTTATCTCTCCGTGGACGTATGCCAAGTTTGGGCCGAACCATGTTAAATCCTCGTTATTATTATTACTTATTTGTTTAGGTATTGCTAGTTTGCTTTACAACAATTTTTCTTTTGCAAGTATTATCATATTGTCAAGTTCCGCAAACGTTGATTCCGGGAGTAACAATTGATATAGCATATCGTTATCGCATAGCAGTGGTATCAGAACGCTAATTGTTACAACACAAATAATGGTACAACGCCTCCAATATATCGTTAGAGAGTCCACAGACAAAAAGAAATCAAAACTCTGAAATCGGATCAGAAACGAAATCAGAATCAGACTAAAAAATCACCTGGTTGCCTGCACTAGCCGACTAATGCCTTTCATTAGTCGACTAATGACATCATAAGTCGACTAATGTTGCTTATTAGTCGACTATTATAAATGCTCAACTCTCTGTTAGTTATTAGTCGGCTCTATAAGTCGACTTTTGTTTCCCATGCGGGCCTGTTTGGTTAAGGGTAGAAGTGAGGAGTGAAGAAGTGAGGAAGTGGTAATAGTTCCTTTTGGAGCTTGGGAATTAGTTAGTAAGTTTTCGGTGTTTGGATGTTGTTGGGAAGTGTGGTTTGAAAAATGTTATGTCTTTTCTGGTGTTTGGATGGTAATGTGGAAGTGGAAAAGTTGACCACAAAGTTAACCGCAAAATAATATTAAAATAAAAATTAATTAAGAAAAATAAAAAAATGGACTGTAATTAGAATGCAAGTGAAATTTACATGATCAAAAAATTAATTGTTTTGTGCTACAACTTATTACAAATGAGATTTACGTGACCATAAAATTAACTGTAGCACTCTGGAAGTGAGGAAATGGTTGTGTAAAAGAGAAAAGAGAAAAGGAAAATAAGTTTTCTTATTTTCCTTTTTTGGTGTTTGGATAGATAGTATCATTTCCTTACTTCCGCCCACTTCCTTGCAACCAAACACGCCTAAGTCAACTATTCTGTGTTTTCTTTTTCACTATGCAAATCCAACTCCGACACGCTCTCGTATGTGACACCATTAACTGTTGCCCTCTATAACTAACTCCAGTAGAGTTAAAAAAACTCTAACAAGATTTTAGATCTTCTTCCAACAGGCCTCTCCTCCAATTTAACAAAATAGGGTAAAGGCATCAACAACTCTCTCCGATGTTGGAAGGAAACTAACCATTACCCAATTTTAGCAAAGCTAGTTATTCCCCTGAAATTTCCACAAAAAACATCAACACATTCTCAAACGAGCAGAAAAAAAAAAAAGGAAAAAAAAAAGAATAGAATTAAACTTAATTACAGATACAACTACCGTAATGTTTCTGACTACGTCCCGGCGCGACGACTTGCTGGGGGGTCCCACTCCCACCGTCCCGGGGTTCGCTCGTCCGTCCAAACTCAGCCCCGAGACGACCCTCTTTCTCCTCACCCGATACAGCGTCACCCGGAAAATGACCCGTTCTCAGTGCTTTGTGGGTCCCGCACGAAGCCCAATCCCCCCCCCCCCCCCCCCAAAAACCCCCCCCCCGAAAAGCCGTTCGGCTGTCGAGGGGCCTTCTCGTCATTCCCCCTGACCTCTGTCCGCCTCTGCTGTATCCGGCGCGTTCCGTCTTTGCTATATAATCTTTTGCTTCGCCTAATAATTCACACATATTTTCTTTTCCCCTCCGAAAAAATAAAAAAAAGATCCGACGGCAGCGATGTCTCCACCGACGATCCCTATCCCGACCCCATCCGCGTGTTCTCTCAGTCACCAGCAGTCCCCCCAAAATGCTGACGCCAGCAACACGGGTCACTCAGTCGAACGCGCGTACGTCGGCGCGCCCACGCGCGAGAGCCCACCCCGGCGACCAGACCCACCCACTCACATGCCTCTCACGTGCACCGATCGCATCCCCAGCCGGCGCCCCTCTCCTCGCCGCTCTTTTATTCCCAATTCCCCATCCTTCCCCCTTTACCGTCACCGTTCAATTTCAAATCTAGCCAGCAAATAAATAGTATTAAAAATTAGGGTTAGGGTTTGGGCCAGATCGGAGAGGATGGAGGGCCGACAGACGCCGCCGTCGCGGCCTCCCAACCCGGCGATGCCCTACCGTGAGGATTGCTGGAGCGAGGGGGAGACCTCCGTCCTCATCGACGCCTGGGGCGACCGCTACATGGAGCTCAACCGCGGCAACCTCCGCCAGAAGCAGTGGCAGGAGGTCGCCGACGCGGTCAACTCCCGCCCCTGCGACGCCCGCCGACCACCGCGCACCGACGTCCAGTGCAAGAACCGCATCGACACCCTCAAGAAGAAGTACAAGGTCGAGAAGTCCAAGATCGCCGACGGCGCCCTGTCCAGCCAGTGGATCTTCTACAACCGCCTCGATGCCTTGATCGGCACCGCCGTCGTCCCTCCCAAGAAGCCCTCGCCGCCCTCGTCATCGCCACCTCTCGCGGTGCCTCTGCCCTCTCACCGCAAGGGATTCCCCCTGCCGACGGCGTCCGCGGTTCGTCCGATCGAGACCAAGGACAAGAGGCAGACCGCCATTGTTCCGCTCATGGATTCCTTCTACAGGAGGAATTACTCGGCCGCCGCGCCGTCGGATGATGACGACACGGACTCGTCATCGTCGAGGTCCTCGGGGCAGTACAGAAAGAGGCCGAGGCCAATGAGCAAGGAGAGATCTGGGAAGGGGCTGGGGAAGGGGACGGAGGGAGGGGAGGAGGACGGTATCAAGGAGCTATCGAAGGCCATCATGAGGATGGCGGAGATCTATGAGAAGGTTGAGGCGGAGAAGCAGCGGCAGATGATGGAGCTCGAGAAGCAGCGAATGGAGTTTGCCAAGTCGCTGGAGTTTCAGAGGATGCAGATGTTCGTCGATTCCCAGGTTCATCTGATGAAGATGAAGCGGTCAAAGCGCAGCAGTGATGCTGGTGAGTGCTTTAATCTTTCATAACGTTATATATTTATGCTGTTTTTACTTCTTGATGAAGTTATAATTTTTAAGTTTTTCTGTGTGGAATTGTTTCAATTTATGTAAGATTACTTTCCGGTTCTTTCTGTTTTGGTAAGTGAATTTGTTAGTTTCCTGTTGGTTGATGCTTTGTGTGTAGTTCTAACTGTCTGTGCATTAATTTAAGTGCAAATGCCATAGATAGCCCTGCATCTACTCAGTACCTGTTGTTTTTCATGCTCTTTTATTTCTTAGATTAGTTATTTGGAGTGAGCGTTGAGAAAATGTTTGTGATTGCAAAATGAGAGGTTCTGTGAGAAATTGAAGATCTCATCTATAGTGATAGAGAATATTTAATATACCCTAATGGTATTCTTTTCGGGTATTCTGTTATTGTTATGTTTAATGTGGTGTTATAAATCAAGCATTACAAGTTTACAACACAGTTTTGCTTTTTCTACTATCTTAAGGTGTTGGATATAAATACAGAACTAGAGAAAGTGGCTTTAAAGGCCTCTGTTTGATTTATTGTTTGTTGACTTGTATCTCCTACTTATGTGTTGGCATTTTACCTTTGAAGGTTGATCTTATACTGCTACTTCTTAGGCTTATTGCATATTTATATTAATAAATTGATAGCCCTTTTTGATATCAGTGATTCATAGACTACTTAAATATCAATGTTGGTATCTCTGAGGATAGAAGTGGCTTGCCATATACAACAAGTTCACCAACCATTTTTTAAGCATGCGACAAAGGAACAACTCACTAAATTCCTTTGACTTGAGGTTCTAAATGGTCGAAATCAGTTCACGGGACGTGTCAGATGGAGATTGTTCAGTTGGGGGCATCTCGCATCATAGTGGGTGAAAGGTAGAACCTTTCTTGAAATAAGGGAGCAACCCACTAAATTCATGTCAGATTGTGGATGTTCAGTTTTGGGGTCACAACAGACATGAAAAGTAAATATACATTCTAAATATAACTATTGATAATTTTCAATATTCATGATATGTTCTAAATATCATAAAAAGGTAAACTAGTATATACTAAAAAAGTGGAGGTGTTCATTATATCGAACAGATAAAAAAAGTGCTGGTGTTAATATACATTCAATCACATTATTTATGTTGAACATAGTGATAATTAGGTGAAACATTTTATTTCTTATTTCTTATTCATTACTTCTCAATAATTAATACTAATTACTAGTTACATTGTACAAGAGGTAGAGACTAATCATATCTGTGCCCGAAACTCAGAGGATGCAAAGATCATAGAATGGAAATTGAAAAACAGACAGGTTCAACATATGTTACTATGTACTGCAGCATGTGTGTGCACAGGGAGGGAGGGAGGGAGAATAAAAATTTGGTTGCAAACAAATGAAATTATGAAGCAATAATTCAAGTCACAGGTGTATATCAGAGTGGAATGTCAATTGAATCTTCTAATCGGAGGTTAAGCAGGAAAATTCATCAGATTAATAGGAAATCATTCACGTCCCACTGTAGGAGTCAAAAGTCTACATATGGAGCACGTTAAAAATTAAAAGGAAAATAGACGATGAGAAGATAAGGTACGCGCTCACTTTTCACTGGAAAGCAAAAGAAAATTTGTAATTTATTGTGCTGTCTGAAAATTGGAAGAGCAAAAATTAAAAGGAAGTGCAAATCTTTATACTCAGCAGAAGTTAAAACAAAACAAATACAAAATTAAAAATTCAACATTGGCGTTGCTCAATGCTACTTGTTAGTGTCAGGTTTAGCACTGTAACAATGTCACTGAATTGTAGCTGCAACTTCTCAGATGAATTGCTAAAACAATCACCATCAATTGAATACAAAACACCTAAACACTAGAAGCACAACAATAAGGATACAAGGGTTGGTATAAAATTTCATCATGGCAATACAACTAGGAATGTCTAGAAGCATGTGACTTGCCAAACCATATGCTGGTTTTTATTCACCAAACAGCTCCCATCTATTTGATAATATTAGTTCTAAATCTTTACATACTTTTTCTTCCCAATGTTATTGAATTGATATGATTTTTTTGAAACATATGCCTTTTGAAATAAATATGCTTCTTGTGAAAATAAAAAAAAATAGAAAAATTAGAAATATATTAAAAAAATCCAAGAAATTATGAGAAAATAGAATGTATAAATCATTGATATTAATGCATGCAAATGAACCAATAGATTTTGCATCATATAAAGAAAGTTACAGATAACGGGCAAAGAGGAGAAATTCATCCAAATCAAGTTACAATAAGACTAAAACAAAATGTAGATGAATAAATGATTAACTGATTAACAAGAGAAAGAAACAAAACTTGTTCACACTAAGAAGGGAAAGGGTTCTATACTTCTCAAACCCGGGATATCTATGAAGCTTGTTTTCAAATATTGGCTGCTTCAAATATTATGTTGGCAATATCGTAACGCATTTTAAGGTACCTGATACAGATTAATCTTATAATATTGCTTGCTATTGTCGATATTGATGATATTGATATTAAAAACTATTAACTGATATCGATACTTAAGATTTTAAACCATGCTATGATGTAAAACAAATAACTCCAAGACCCCATTCTTGCTTTTTCCAATTAAGAATTTCTCAATATAACGGACATCAGTATGGAAGTATGTAGGCAGAAATTTTTGGTTCCATTTAGATCTCAGTGGTAGGAGAGAAAAGAGAACAAATCTGAATAACAAGTCTTGAGAGGATATCTTGACCATCAGACATAACATCGATAGTTTGTGTCTTAAATTTGTGTATGTATTATGGTTAGAGATTGGTGCTATTAATATCTTCACTTTTTATTTTCATAAAAGGAATTGTAGTGGACAAAATTGGAAGAGGATGAGGCACACTAAAAAAGGAATCATATATAAATAACGTAAAGTATATATGAGATGAGAACTAGAATTTTTTTTAGAATATGCTGGGTCCCTCACCCCTTCACTGCATGAGGAAGAAAGTTCCTCCTCTATGTTGGTTATGGTATGCTATGTTGCATAGTTACTTTGATGAAGAAGACATACTTGTTTTCAATACATAGTTGATACTTGATTGATACATGTTGGACATCCCTTTAGATGTACTCTAATATTCGTAACATATTAGTCCTAGATGTTTTAAAAGAAATATTATAGATGTATTTGAGGTTAAGAAGGTAAACAAATGAATCATGGTTTCAAATATTGGCAGATTTGAACATATATCGACAACATCACATTGGGTTTTGAGGAACTCAGTACGTTATTAACCCTACATATAAGCTGATATTGCGGACACTGCATTATAGTGATAACTGATATTTGACGAAATTGATACTAAAAACCATTGGTTGATAGATACTGAGATTTTTAAATCGTGGTATGAATGATGGGTTGACAATTTTATTTTATTTGTTGATGAATTGCAATTATACAATTCCCTAGTTAATTAATAAACATTATGATTATCAATGCAACTTTTTTATATAACTTAAAGCTATCACATAATATTTAAGATATTTTGCAAAGGTTAAGAAGTTAAACAAATGATTCATGTTTACAAATATCAACATCTTTTGATATATATATTATATATATATATATATATATATATATATATAATATATATATATATATATAATATATATATATATATATATGGAACATCCTTGTCGGGTTTTGAGGGACCTGTATGATATTAACCCATTAATGTCAGCCATTATCAACTATGTTGCCAATATTGTGATATTGACAACTAATTATTTATGATACTAAAAACCATTGGCTGATTGATATTGAGATAACCATGGCATTGATGATGAATTCACAACTTATTTGCTTTGTTGCTGCATTGCAGTTAGGGGTGCCATCGGATCGGATACGGATCGGATATTACCTCTACCATATCCATATCCGCACCCAACCTTCGGATACGGATACGGATACGGATATTGGCGGATGTGAAAAAATGATATCCGTATCCGCCAAAATCGGATATCAGATATAAATCGGATATTTGCGGATCGGATGCGGATACTAATCGGATATGAAAAATGGATATGGTTAAAGATAAATTAAACAGAAATACTTATATTATTTTATCTCATCTACTACAATATTAAATGTGATACATACTATGATATTATTGTGTACATATCAATACATTCATCGTATTCATTGTCATTTGACTTCTATAACAATAGATTACACGTCCTCGGTGCTAAATGCCGATTCGGATGATATGATTGATGTCGAAATACTCAAAATATCATGTGGTGCTCTTGCAAGAATCGAATACTTTTCACTATTACTTTTTCACCAACTCAAAATATCAAAATTTAATACCTTATTCCATTGAAGAATAGTCTTTTCCATACCGATATCATTATGAAGCACGCAACATTCGGATATCGGATCGGATACGAATAAGATATTACTTTTACCATATCCGTATCCGCACCTACCTTTCGGATACGGATACGGATACGAATATTGACGGATGTGAAAAAATGATATCCGTATCCGGATTGGAGGCGGATTCGGATGCGGATATCCGCGGATAATCCGTATCCGGTGGCACCCCTAATTGCAGTTATACAATTTCGTTGGTTATATGAGGATTATGATTGTTTCATGTAAGTAATTTTATCTAAGTTGGAAATATTTCATAATATCCAAGTTATTTTGCAATATTCTTTCTTTAGAAGTTCATCCAACAACTAATGAACATTAACACATGCAAACATGTGGAACTTTATCAAAACCGAGCAGAGCGAGGTTTTCTCCTGTGATTCTTTCATAAACTTTGTCCGTCTTGTCTGTCTGTCTTCATTTCGCGCGCATGAGAGAGAGAGAGAAGGGGGGGGGGGAGAGAACAACGCCTTTGTCGCCGTCGCCATCGCCCTTTGCCGTAGTCGTCGCTCCCCCTTCGCTGTCGCATGCCTCCTGTCTCCCCTCCCCCTCTTTCCTTCTCCTCCTCCTTTCTTCTTTTTCTTCCTCCTTCGATAAAGCTAATCAGGCCACCCTCTCTACTCCCCTACCTCCAAATTCCTCCCCCTCTTCCTCTGTCGCCGCAACATCCTCTCTCTCCTCCCCTCCCTCCAAATCATCCCCTTCTTCCTCTCTCGCCGCCGTCGGTCGGTTTCCCACCACTGAGAAAGATATACTTGTTATTTCCGTATATGCGATGTATCCATATCCTAAACTTTTAGGAGTTGTTCTCTCCTCGTATCCATATCTCGTCATGTGTGTCCTATATTCGTATTGGTGCGTCATAGGTTGCACGTTTTTAACTCATGATCTCTGTCCACAAGTGGCATTGTTAACACACTTCAAGTTCATCTCATTATGAGACGAGGATTATAATATTTTTTTTGTATTTATAGAGAGAATGAAATTTATGGAGTCAGTCTATATGTAGGTTATGTACTTAAATTAAGATTTTAAATTGATATTTATTTTGTTTAAAGTTGATATGCTCTTGTGAATTTTTGCTGTCCCTTTTACCATTGAAATCTAAATGGACATAACACTATCAATCTACCAGAAAATGATTTTCATTCGATGAGAGTTCCTTAAGGGGAGAAACAAGGAGGGAAAGTTCTTAAGTATTACTTGCTTTGCTGCTTACTAGTATGGGGTTGGTGGGGATGGGAACTTGTTAATGGGGTTGATAAAACAAAACCCATTGTTTATGGAGAAAAAATTGGGATGAAAATGTTGTCTCAATTGATTTGAACTATTTGGTGAACTAAAAATCAGTAGCATGTGGTATAATAAGTACTAAGCTTTGATTAACATTCCGAGTTGTGTTGCATGATGAAAACTTGATGTGAAATAGGAGTCTCCTGTTGAGGATTGAGCTTCACCAACAAGCTATTTTGGATCTTACTCTGCTTTTGATCTTCCTTCTGAACTTGAATCTGAATTTTGGATCTGGACTGAACTTGAATCTGAACTTATTGGAGAGGCAACAAGTAGCAACTAATGCTTGGAGAAGAGAGAGGCACTGTAGTAAGACTATTGGTGACTGCAAAACAAAGAGGAAAAGGAGGGTGGCAGCTCTATTTTGATGAGGAAAAAAAATTAGAAACTAGGGTTAAAGAGGAGAGAGGATAATTAATCATTAGGGTTCATAGTCTTAATTATGACTCTTAGGGTTTCACACATCTAAGAGGGTTTCTTTTAGGGTTTCACACAGCTAAAAGATAATTTTTGTTTTAAGGTTTCACACCTCTAATGCAAGAGAAAATTCTCTATGAGGAAACTCAATTTTTTTAAATCATCTTCATTGCTTTATTTCTCAAGACTCATGCATATTTATAAGCTTACAAAGATTAAAAAAATAAGACTAAAACAATAAAGAGAACAATACTAAATGAGAGTAAAAAAGATTAGACTCAATAAAAAACCTACTAGACTAAAAAAGAAAAATACAGACTCGATTCAAAGTCTCGCATGGCCTTGATGTCCCCATCAAAATCTTTCGTATTAACATTTATAACATTATCATTGTTCTTTAGTTCTTGTTCATTTGGAAGGAGATTTTGCAAACTTGATTATGTTGGCAAGAGTTCTATATCTGCAATTATGAGGAGACTAAGATTCTATTCACCTTCATTTTCCATGGGACAGGAAACTAAGTCATATGCTTTCATAGGTTCTAAAGCATGGAAGACACTTTGTTTTTGTCGAGCAGGAAGATCTTTCCATCAAATGTCCATAACGGCAGGTTGTATTACATGGATTCAAGTCTAGATTGTCAAAGTGATTAGTCATGGGTGCATGGATTATAGAGGGATAGGACCTACTTATGTATATGTCTCCAAATAGAGTCAGCTGGAAGCCACACAACACTTGGGGGCCTCTGTAATATACAGCTGAGTTTAGTAAAAATGGCAATTTTAGATGGGAATAAATCACAGATACATGCTATTCAGAGGCATACTTGATATGTGGTAATTGGTATATTAAAATAATTGGGAATACAAATTCGCCAGACAAGTTTGGCTTCTCTATAAGGTTTGGAAGGCCTCGCTCAGGATGTTGGTGTTGGAGATGAAAATGAAGTTTGTCTATTTTGTTGCTTAGCTCATTTTTGTTTTCTGTCCTTGTATTCTGTACCTTTAGTTTTAAATATTGGAGTCTCTCTTTTCCATTCTCCACTGCCCACATCCTTGGAAAAGACATTGGCTATGTTCAAATCCAGCATAGTTCCAACCCTTTAGTGTCCATCTCCCATCATTCATCACCTTTTCTCCTTTTTGTATAGGTCATTTGTGATCAGGTTATTATGATCAGATCATATGAACAGTTTCTGGCAATGCTTTGAGACCATTATCAAGCATTTCACTGTTGGTGATGGAGGAGCTGTTTGCAAGGAAGATTAAAAACCGTCTTTTCATATAATGATTATCAATTTTAACATGATGATTGGAATATCCTTCAGATATCTTTAGGTTGTTTAGAACAAGTGTGGTACAAAAAGGCTCGAAAGGTCTGTGGAAGTGTTTGGGTCCTCTAAGAAAATACCATATCCCCTTTAGTTTAAAACCATTAACTATATTATTAGATTGTTTTTTGCTGAATCCTGGATTTATTATCATAAATCATCAGTAGAGGTTAGTTGGTGTACTGACTGACTGGCATATTTGGGGTACTCTTCCATTCGGAGCTCAAAAGATGCCTTGTGGATTTATCTGGGCAAACATCAGAAATTGGCATGTTTCAATTTAATTGGTAGATATGATATTGCATGTTTTCTTTAATCTTCAATAATCTATGCATCGTCTCTTTCTTATGCTAGAAAATATAGAAAATGGTTGGTGACTGATAAATTGTTTTAGGATTAAAAGTTGGTTTTAGAGCAATTTTTCTGTTTTTACCAGATAATAGGAGCTCTCAGTCTTAGTGCTGAGAAGATTGTATATGGCTTGTGTGCTAGGAAAGATTTAGTATTATTGTCTGAGATTATGCAAATTACAAGAGTATATAAAACATGAAATGTATGATTATGTTAAATAGGTACTCCTCAAAGTACTTTGTTGAAATTCAAATCGTTCTATTTTATGAAGTGTTTGACTTGTGTCCTCCGTTATTGTCTAGTCTTTAGATATATCATATTTGCAGTGCTTAACTTTGTAGCCCACTATAGTATAGTGTCTTCCAGCTCTGGAGTCTACATGGGTGGAAATACATGCAAATAATCTGATCTGAGTCAACATATTTATTTTCTAACAAATATGGATATGTCTGGTATCCATCTCTTCAAAATATGCAGACAATATGAATATAGACAATGTAAACTATTTGGATGCATATGTGGTTATATCGAACATGTCCCAATGCGTAAATGTACCAAAGATCTAGTTTTTGGCCAGAACATTCTGGTTTTGTATGTTTTATAGTGGTTTCATACTAGTATGAAACTACCAATAGAAACAGGATTTGTTTGAAACCAAGGAATTATTTTCTTCAAACTGTAAAATTTGCGAGTTAGATTGTAGAATAACAGATGATAACAGAAATCCTATTCATACTACTGAGAGATCAGATAAAAAATAAATGCAAATCGATGAAGATGAATTTTCATGCTCTTCAGTGACTTTCCTTGCAACTCTTGATCCCCACGGCGGCTGCTGCTACATGATGGCTGCTGCTTCCTCTTTTGATTAGTGCATAAGAGGCTGGAATTGCAAGATATATGATAAGTTAAATGGGTTTGGATTTTTAAATCCAAGCCTAATCCTTTTAAATTGAGAATTGGGTAAAATGAATGTTATGTCTGGGTCAATCTCAACCTGTTTAATTAATTTACATTGTTTCAGGTTCCAAACCCAACTGAGTAATGAAGTGTAAATGAATAAAACTTACTCTAAGCACCCTGTGGACATAAAAATTTGTAAAAAGTACAAACAATAAATCAAATCCTCCTCCTTGTTTATAGTAGATGACCATTAAAAATTAAGGAAAAAGTCATACATCATATCTATAGTTTGACTATATAATAATGTGATATTAATAGTCTTATATACTTTTTCTTCAAGTATAGCACAAAATTTCCATAATATTTTGATATACTGACATATTTGTTGCACTCATGCGGAGCCAAAACCAAAATTGAAATTGAGTTCTCAAACCTTTTGACATATACATATACACACATAATAGGTATGCACATACATACAAAACCTTAATTAAACACTAACCAAAGTGATGTTAATCATGTTATCATATTATTTTCATTGTTTTGTTTTTTAAGGTGCAAGTCTGTAACAAATATCTTATTTGGATATTAATCCATTTGTTATCAGTCCCTCTAGTTAATTGTCATCCATAGGTGAAAAATTGTCCCTTGTAGATTAACTGCCTTTTGGTGTTTACTTTGTTGCCCGTGCATCATTTTCTCCAAGGCTCTTATGTCTCCCTTATATCTATAGAAAGCCATTGCTTTCTCCGTCCTCCTAAATCTCCCTTAAACACTGTGCACCTTTTTGCTTCATTAATGTCTTCCGCCTAGAATTGGGTTAGCACCAGTAACAACAGGATAGCTAATATCATTCTCTTAAACCATTACAGTTCATCTTCGAAGTTCCTTTGCCTGGTAAGTCCCACTTCGCCCATTTATTCTCAATACAAGATGACAAGGAAGCACTTTAATACAAACTTTTGCCAAATGATTTTATATACAACATATCAGTAACACTATCCAGGAATTCTCTTCATGTTGTATCCTTCTTTTTTATTACTATTTTTATTTTTTTTTAGCCTGCCAAAGTTGCCTAGCAGAAACAATAACAAGAACAACAAGAATAAGATCTTTATTCCATATTTTTGGAGTTGTCCACATGATTCCTTTTCTTCCAAGCAACACTGGCAATAAATTGGACACTGTTATTATTCATATCAATCTAAGCCACAAAGTCCAAGCTGCAGCTACCCTGCAATTGTACCATATTTGCGAAAAAGGTTTTGGGCTCCAAAGGAATCAACTTGGATGAGATTTAGGATTCTCTGGTTAGTGGGAGAACCTTAAAAATTCTTTTGTCTTCTAGTTCTTTTGAACCCTCATCGTCCAATAAGAATCTAGGTTGGCTGCTCTCAACACTATTTTATTCTTTTCTCTTCCTTTTTCTCCGCTTCACAAACCTCGTCTTCTCATACCTTGTTGAACTTTATTGGAAACTTTACTGAAGTGCATGCATCTCGAGCTTGGGTAGCATTGCTCAACTGTCCCATATTGTGGATAGAAATAATAATGAGACTCCTAACAAGTGGACCCATATTGCCGCGGAGGGGGGGGGGGTGTTGGGTGTATCCAAATATGGATTTATTGTGTGGGACTGATACCCAAATAAGATATTTGTTGGCACCTTATTTTAAACTGATTAAAATTATTTTAAGAGACTATACAACGAGCACCCAATTTCTCTATCTCTAGCCCTTTTCTTTTTGATATCCGCTGGGTTCAAGTCATTTAGGGCTGAGATTTGAGTTTGAAAGTAATTTAAGTCTGAAAGTAGGTTTTTATTTATTAATTTTCGTTTGATTCAGTTTCAAGTTATTGTGTGTTATTTCTGTAATCTCAGAATTTTAACTAAGTTCCAATTTTAGAGGGTTGTAAGTTGAGTTTTAGACATACTTCTTTTCCATAATGCATTTTCAGGAGTGTTAGGTTTGCCAAAAAGAATCCATCTAGTCAAGTTTGCCCAACACCCTTGTTCTAACCTGATCGGCCCTCTTTCTCATTGTTTTATTCTAAAAGTTTGGACAGCAAAGACTTATCCCTATTGTAACCTAATCTATAGATCATAATCCTAGGGAAAATATTGTTTCTGGGCATGCATGGGTATGAAGTTCTCCAATGGAAAACACCCTGCTGTGTAGTATGTGTGGCACATAGAAAAGTGATCTAACAGAATAAAGGACGGATTCAAGGCATAAGAAGAGCATTTTCTAGCAGTTTGTCTGATAAGTGCGGAACGATTGGTGTGTGACATTGACTTATAAACACAATTCTCGTTACCACTAAATTGTCTGAGTTTATCCAATTAAACTATAGCCTAGCTCAGACAAAACTTGATACATCCTGGTTGCAACTTGACTAACAGATTGGGTTGGCAAGGGTTGTTTAGACTGCAACCCTAGCTTGGTTGCATTACATGTTGATTAAGAGTTTTAAAGGTTACGGCTGACAACTGGACTGACCCAATGTTTTCGAGTTGCGCATCCAGTCAACTTGACATGAGTCATCTATGGTTTAGTCCCAGTGTTCCAAGCATGCGTTAGAGGCAAGAGATTGACATGTTACAATGCCTGAATTCTTAACTGGCATGGTTTTAAATATCAACCGATGCAATGTCATATCGGGTTTTGAGGTACCCAACATGATACGATACCAACATACATTGTTTCAAATATCGGTCAATATTAGAACTGGTACTGCCGATATGGCCGAATTTGCCAATATTTAATGGCTGATATTTTCAATATTGACTTTAAAATGTATTGGCCGATGCCGATACCGATATCAAGATTTTAAACAATGTTAAACTGGTTTTGCAGTCTGAACTCATACTATCTTTTATCACTTTTGAATATTGTTTTAATATCTCGTGGTGCTTCTTCTGGTGATGCTGCAGCTTTTTTGTTAGTGAGGATAATATATATATATATATATATCTTCTGGGCACATATTTGCAATTCGTATCATTTGTTATATATAGATAAGAGAATCATGAAGATTCTGTGTAAACTTCAAATTGATGCCATGAACTAATAGTGAATGTTTTTTTTTTTTAATGTATAATGCCTATTTATTTCTTATTTTCCACAGATCATTATCTGTAATGTTCAGCGTCAGAGAAAAGCATTTCAAACGGGATTAGTTTCTTTCTTGGGGTTGTTTTCAGCTTCACAAGGCTTCTTCCATCACCAATTTGCAATATGGAAGATGAGCAACTTCAAAAGTGTTGGCGTTGCGGAGAGCTTTACAGTCTCAGGTATGCTAGCTAGGTACCGTAGATTATTAGAAACGGAAGTAAGTTGTAGGGTCCGTAAGCTGTATTATAGCTGTAGAATGGCTAACTCCTAATCTTATTTACTTTTGGTGAACCCTGGACGAACTTGTACTACTGGGATTGAAAGTTGTTATTAAGGTTCTCGTTCTGGTTGTTGCACTCTTGGGGGCATGCAAATATTGTTAAATGGCACGCTCACAGTCAATACATTGTGATGTTGTGCCTTCAAATTGTAAAGTTAAATTTGTGAGAGGCCCAACTTATTGCTGGTTCTGGTGTGTTGCTTCCTGAGACATAATTGATTTGTTGGGTATGTTTCTTAGATCCTGGCCGAACTTGTGGCAGCCTTTATGACATATTAACTGCCAGTAATTTTATCTGGATGGCAGCACCTCTCTCCATATGGTATGTTCAAGGGCTCAAGAGAGCAAAACGAATGAAGGCAAGAACATGCTATTTTAGCTTCTATCTTACCAGGTGATCTCAACCAGTTTGCCCATTTGAGTCCAGCATGCAACCGATGTGATCTCATTATGACTAACTGTGAAAATACTCACAAGCTTTAGATGTGTGAGACTACGGGCCTGTTTGGTTTGATGAAAGTGTGAGGAAAAGTTGTTAAAGTGGGAAATGAGTGTGGAAAATGTCGAAGTGTAGTGAAAAGTTGAGACTTGTATAATTTTCATTTTCAATGTGATTGTAATGTGAAAACGTAAGTGGAAAAATTAATTCTGAAGTGACATTTTAGGATTGTAATTGAACTGAACGTGAGATTTACATGACATCAAAATTAAGTCTTTTGAGTTACATTTATTAAAAGTAGGATTTTTATGATCACAAAATCAACTGTAACATCCTGAAAGTGAGAAAATAATAGCGTAAAAAATGTAAAAGAGAAATGTATTTTCTATTTTCAGTTCAAAATAAATAAAAAAAAGTGAGAAAATGAGTTTTCTCACTTCTTATTTTTCTCCTTCTTTCATGAATACAAGCACACCTAAGCTTACTATGACAGGACTCAGGATCAAGATCGGACCAAGTTTTAGAAAAAAAAAAGAGAACGGCAAAAGAAAGTATCAAGACAATTACAACTGTTTGTCTCCGTTTATTTGCACATGGAACGAGATGGTTGGGATACCATTGGCTGGCTCTTCTAGTTCCAGCAAGCAGCTTCATGGGCTTGGAAAAAGATCACTGAAACTTTTGAACAAAATTTCTCTCAATTCTTCGCCGGTATTTTTTTTTTTTGACTTGCAGTCTTTTCTCTCGCTCTCTCACAACTCGTTATGTCTGGCTGACTCCCCCGTCAAGTCCCTCTTCTGCTTTCTAAAGTTTGGCCGAATGCCAATCTCTAAATACCAAAAAGCAAGAGAAGTCTGCATCGATGTGCTCCTTACACGTATCAATATCAAGAGCGAGAAGCCTTAAGTGGAGCGGCAAGCCAAGCAAACAAATAGCTTGCTGTCTTTTCTTCGATCACGCTCTCCCCTGATTGCATGTGATATGATATGATATGATATGTATATCTCTATTCTCTCTTAGTAGTCTCTTGTCTGGATCATCCATGTCTTTAGCTAACAAGACGAGATTTTTGACACAAAAATAGAGTATTTTATATAGATCTCGTTTCTAACTTTCTTCTGAGAAAAGATCTTCATATGCAACATTGTAACACGTCACTGTTCTCACATTATGGATATAAAATATTGATACAGTGTTGTGTGTTGTGGGGGAGTTGGAGGGGCCATTCTCATCAACAACGGCTACTTTATTTTTGTCTTCTGCAATGAAATGAAATGAATCTGTGCGCTGGAAAGTTCTTGTGGAAGCAAAAAGAGAGCTGTTTCCATGCGTGAGCAATTAAAGCTAGCGTTGGTTTGTAGATAACTATTCTTTTGGTTTTTTTTTTTTTTGAGGGGGGCTAAGAAAAGCTTTTGTAACTGGTGATATTGACTGATGAATGAACAGCTGAGATTTAGAGATTGGAGAAGGAGAATGAGAGAGTGGAGGAGTCGAGACTCCGCATCTGAACCCACTCCCCAACTAGAAAGATGGGGTAGCACAGTGCGTACAGGAAGCAGATGATGCCAGTGGGGCCCATGCCCCCCCTTTGTGCACAGTTTTTCTAAATTTTATTTAATTTTGTGAGGAATTAGAAACAGGGAGCTGCTTTAATTTTTCCCTTCTTGCTCTTTTGATGGGTTTTCAATCTGGATAATAGTAAATTCTGTTGTACGTGTTTAACTTTAAAACTGAATGACCAATAAAAGTTTTTGTTCTCAGACAATTTTGCATAAAACTGTCTCATGGCATGGGTGCATTTGGTACGCTGGAATTTATTCAGAATTTTCATGTAAAATTTTGTGTTTAATATAAACTTACTCAATATTCTTCGAAAATATTGAAAATATTCTTCGAAATTATAGATCAGTGGTGTTTAACACTATTTATTCTTCTCATCTTTCATCCCTTCATTGTCTTGTATCAACATGATGATTATTGTCGCCACCGATATCGTCACAACCACCGATCGCTACCGCTGCAACAGGTGATGGTTGATCGTTGATCACCACCACTGTCACCCATAATCGCCGACCACCGCTACCGACCACACTGTCCACCACCACCCCAATCGCCGACCACCACCACCGACTAATTGTCGCCGCCATCGCAATCAGTGATCATTGATTGCTGGCCACCGCGACCCCGCAATCAACGACTGCCACCATCGATCGTCGATTACTGCCGCAGCAGTGCCACCACCCCAATCGTCGACCACCATCGACCGTTGATCACCAACCACCACCGTTACCCCAAATCTCTGACAACTACCTGCTGATCACCGTTACCGACCGTCCACCACGCCCAATCACCGACCACCACCACCAACTACTGGCCGCCGCCACCGCAATCGGTGACCGTTGATCGCTGGTCGCCACCATCACTCAAATCGCCGACAATCGCTACCGACTGCCACCACTGATCGCTAATCACCGCCGGCGATTGTCGATCAGCATCGTCGATCGCCGACTACCACCGACCGTCGATCACCAACCACCACTGACAGTCGATTGCCGATCATCACCACCCCAATCGCAACCACCGACGCCCAGCGCCAACCACTACACCGCCACTCCAATCGCCGACCATCGACACCGATCGCTACTATCGACCGCCAATCACTGACTACCACCACTCCAATTGCCAACCACCACCACCGATGACCAACCACCACCGCTATAGCCACAATCATTGACCACCGTCGTCGACTGCCACCACCGATTGCAGACCACCACCATTGCCACCTCATCACCGACTACCACTTTCACCACTTCATCTATTGCCACTAACCTCTCGCTGCAAGGCTGGTTTAAGAAAATATATTCGGTAATGTCATATTCTTAAAAATATTTTTGATGTATCAAATACAAGAATAATTTATTGACTAGAATAACTTAATTATACCAAACATGATAATGCGATATACCTAGAAATTTGCTGCCTAGAAATTCAGGCAGAAATATTACATTCAGCGTACCAATCACATCCTTAGTGAAACGAGTATAAAACCTTTTTGTTTTACTGAAAGACTGAGAAAACATTCATGTGCTATCGTAAGGTTTAGTAGTTTTAACCATATCTAAAATAATATATGAGAATTATTTTTTTAAATTTTACAATGTACAAATATACTTTTTGCCATATACAATAGAATAAGGAAGTTTTTTTTCTTTTGCATAATTCTTTGATTATATGTGGACATTTTTTGCTCATTTCAATATAACACAAGGTTTTTCTTTCAAACACTCATAGAGAGGTTTTTTTGGACTTTATCCATGAGTATTTTTATGGGATTATTTTACTTGTAATACATAGGTTCTTAAATTAGTAATATTGTACCAATAATAGAAGGGAGTTTACATCAAGTCAGCAATCAGTCATACTTTGTCAAAACTTTTAATTGCAATATATAGCCTCTCTCATTTACATATGAAGCTGTAGTGATCAAAATCTGACTCATTCAAGATGGCGATACGTGTCTTTGGTACCGAGAACTTTTTCAAAGAAATCTATATTCCCTAAAATCCAATCTAGATCCTCCACCACACTCATTTTCCCGAAGATAGCTTCTGCCATGGTCAGCCTCCGCCACTCCAAAGTCTTTACCTTTCCGAGATCTTTTCTACTCCAAAAGCCTCCAACTCCGCGACTGAAGCTCCAGCGACAGATTACCCCTGATCTCTGCCATCAGTTACGCAACCTCATTATCTTCCACGTTCATGACTTGTAACATCGCTCAGTGCGGGTATTTATGGACAGAGGTGGATTTCCCTGCATGCTATCCCAACAATCCAACGCCCGTTCGTGACCGTTACAATAAATCGACATGTGCAAATCAGGCGGTTACGAGGATCTCGCTCGTATCCTCTACCTCCATGCCAACAGTTCGGTCAATGATAAATAGACCGGCTCCAACAAAAATGGAGACCTTTAACCATCCCAAATCTGAGACACCCAACATGATTCCTATAATTCCTGTAACCTGAGAATTACAGTGAAATTTCTCCTCTTCCCCGTGATTTTTTTCCAGTTAAGGATTTTCACGTAAAATCCTCTGTATTCTTTTATGTTGTGTTTTATTTACGCACATTTAATTTACATTTCCATTTTCGCTTGTAGTGATAATGACCGTCCAATCTCTTGTGGCGGAAAATCACCATCATAAATTGGTGCTTTCATTGAAATCTGAGTCTCTACACTCAGATTTTTCTCCTACCAAACCCTTCTATAAAAAGTCATCCAAATAACCATGGCCCCGAAAAAACAGTCGACCACCAGCGATGGGACCACCTCCAAGGGTTGATCCATTGCCACCACTGAGGGCATCATCCCCCCAAGCTGTCTCAACCTCAGTCCAATCGTGGAAGAGCCTGCCTCCGCGTCCTCCCAGGGGGCGGTCAGAGACGCTCACCCATAATTGACGTACAAGAGCCAACTCCTCCAAATGCTCGCTGATATTAAGGAGGAGATGGCAAAGCATCAAGCTCTATTCGGCCACAAACTAGCGCTCGATCGAGAGAACGCGCCCCGCGAACAGGAGGAGTTGAAGCATCTAAATGATTACCTTCTCACCCAGATCACGACCCTGCAAAACACCCGGGGTTCACCTCCACTGTCAGATGGGCCTACTGATATGGAGACCCAAGACAACGATCACACCCAAAATCGGAGGCATCGTAGAGCAACCTCCCCTACTCCCTTGAAGTGATCAGATGATGGGTCAGATTCATCCCATCTTCATACAAGAGATCGACACGATCATTCTTGAAGAAAGACTGAGGAGTTCATCTGCATCCAAGATCTTAGAGCCATCACCATTGATACTTCAAACTCTCCCTTTTCCGAAAGCATATCGGGGTGTGAGTTTTCAAAGAAATTCAACTCTAACATTTGACTACTACTCTGATCTGAGTGATTCATTTCAACACCTCCACTAGCATCAAGACAAGATGGTGATCTATTCTCAGAATGACCCTATCTTGTGTCAGATCTTCTTCTCTAGCTTGAAGGGAGTAATCTGATTGGTTTTACTCTCTCCGACCACAGTCAATTCATAACTTCGAGGAGCTCACCAAGTTGTTTCTCTCGCATTACTCCTCCCTCCAAGAGTTCAAGTAGAACAAACACCACCTCCTCTCCGTCAAGATGAGACACTCTAGCAGTCTCAAGGCGTATGCTGGCTGCTTCCAGAGTTAACTTGCCAAGGTACATAATTGCAGCAAGGATGTCTGCGCTCTCGCATTCATCAGCGGACTACGGGTCACTCACCTATTGTAAAAATATCTGGTGAAATACGTCGTCACCTATTGAAGCGCTGTAACGGTCCCGGTTTTAATTACACAAATCCTTCAATAACTCCTCAACTATAAAAGATTATCAAATATATGATTTTTTTCTTTTTCTTCTATCATATGATTGTTTGAAATTTTGACAACACCTTCTTTGTAACTTGTCCAAATACAATGCATGTAATCACTAGCTCATATGACTTATCATCAGTCTCAACAATATATATATATATCAATCAAACAATGCCCACGCAATATATTCACAAAATATATAATCAAAATCTCTCAAGAATGAGCTCAACTTTGGTAATTCAAACCAATATCATATCTTGTGATAGAAGAACATTAGGGAACAAGCTTTTACAACCATGAGTCTAAACTTTCTAACATACATCCAATTCATAACTACTACACCATCACTAGATTAAATTTATCCATATATACATATAAGTTATAATAAAAAGATAACAAAAGAAAATAAAACATCTTCAAAGAGTCACTATTCTACAATGAGTTCAACTTCGATTCTCCATTACATCCATGACGCTTCAAGCAGAGTCCTTGCCCTTATTTGATCCTGAAAACACTTAAAATATAATAGAGTAAGCTTGGAAGCTCAAAAAGTAAGCTCTTATTACATACACTTGAATTTATACATTAACAAATAGAATGCGAAGGGATTTATATAATAATTGTTACGATTATGACATAAAATTTATAGATGTCTCAACCATCATGTGTCATTCTTCTTATATTTCCCTTATCTATTATTTGAGTTCTTTGGTCCTGAACTTTCGTCTTATAGCTATCATTTATCCCCTTCCCTATTAGAAATCCAGGAAACACATATACTTTATTAATGTCAACCAATTCTTATAATAACCAATGACTAGTTCAATTTATAGATAATACAAACACGAATACATCATCTTCTGACCCCTCCGGCTCCCGCTGGTCCCTTCTTTCTATTTAACATTTTTCAATGACATCGACTTCTAATCCCATCGGCTCATGCTGGCCCCTTCTTTCATTTAACTTCCACCAATAACACCGTCTTCTAACCCCACCGACTCACGTCGACCCCTTCTTTTATTTAATATCCACAAATAACACTGACTTCTAATCCCACCACCTCCTTCCTTCTTTTCCAACCAAACCGGTAATCCAATACATACAACCCATAACCGACCAATTATATAAATTGTCACTCATATAGATTATACTAATTGTATATATATACCAATCATATAGATTTGTGTAAACACAATTCACATATGGAAATACTATAACCTATCACATGATACATCACCAATGTAATTTAAATATACTGTCAACCATAATAATCCAATTCCATGCTATATTGCATCCAAATATTTATACTTATAATTGACTCAATTAATTACTAATTGGTTTCACGTTTTACTTCATATTTGTGCTCCTCTTCAATTAACACTTAACTAATTTCTTTATTCTTTGTCTATATCAATTATAACTACTAAATTCATCTAATTATTCAATCAATCCAACTCTTTATTAGAGGCGATACGTAAAAAGAGCACCTAATCGGACTATAACCAAGTTCGTGTACTAAATAACATCATATAGCTTAGAAATTAAAGTTGTGAGTTTACTCACTTATCTTTGATAATTTCTCTACTAGATCTCAATCGTTTGCGCTCTTGAATAATAACCCTAGTGATTGAAGCATAAAAGTTTCATATTAACATCAAAATCATCTATAATTAAGGAGAGCACTTGACATTTCACTCCAATAATTACCTGATTAGATTTTTAGCCTGAAGTTGTATTCTATGAGTGATAATTTTGGGCCTTTAAAGTTCAAATTTGACCTAATTCACCTCCTCCTTGGATCTAGCCTATGTTGCACGCCCCTCTTCACCTCTCTCTAACCCGAAATTTGATGTGTGCCTCTCCTACCTCAGACGTGCGGGCATCTTGGCTTGCTGCTCGCGTACGCGTGGCTGCTGGTTCTGCCAGCGCGGCCCCACCCCTTCCTACTCTGCCGCATGAAGAGGAGAGGAAAGGGAAAGTGAGAGAGATTTAATTTTGCGGTGGAATTTCTCAAGAAGGGGTAACTGATTTTGGGGTTCTAGGTATTTTCTGTAATCATGGGGGGAGAGATGAATTTCAAAAGAGAAGGGATGGGGGTAAAATGGGTATTGGAGGTTTTTTTTTTACTTATATTTATCTCATTTGAATTCTAATATTGCCACATGTCCTTTTTTACAATCAAAAATATTCTAACCCTAGATCTCTTTATACATGCATACCTACCCCCTCCATTATCTCTAAGGGATTGAATTAGTACCATGACATTAGTTTATCATTGTATTAGTATACCCATTCATGAAATTTAATACATACACAAAATTATTTATAAACATAATACTACTTATTTAAATTATTTAATCCAGAGAAAATGAACAAATATTATAATATAATATCAGATAATTGGATAATTAGGGTATTAAATTGGAATTAGTTTAAACTGGATGTTACACTTCTACCCCTTAAAGAAGTTTCGTCGTCGAAACTCAACGTACCTCAGAATAGGAGTGAGTAAGACTTCCGCCTCTCCTCCTTATTTACACTCCCAAAAGATAGAGCCCTAGATAGCTTTCAGACTGATCTGTGCAATGTCTAACTTGTCGACACTTACAAAAAACATGTCTCAGACATATGAATAGACGATTCAAACTCAATCAAACTGGCTAACTTAGCCAAACTGGCTAACTTAGCCAAACTGACTTGGAACTAGCCTCGCACAGGGCTAGCTCCGCTTGAAGCTTTAGTCTCGCAGTAGGGTAGCTCCGTATGAAACTTTTGCTCAAAAGTTGGCTAGCTCCGCATGGAGTTTTAGCCTCACAGTGGGCTTACTCTGCCTACTAGCCCCGTAGTGGGCTAGCTCTGCCTAGAGCTTTAGCCTCGCGGTGGAGTAGCTCCGCTTGGAACTTTTGAAGCTTTAAATCTAGGTCATTTTGATCGTTTTGAATCCCCAAGCGAGAATGATGGGCTAACCTTCACTACTTTAGAAGGGTTAATGCCACTTAAAGTAGGCAGGCGTGCACTTAAAGTGCGTGGTTACACTCGCTCACTACGTCCCATATTAAGTGAAGACATTTAAGTCAGAATGACTGTCATAGGCTCGTACATAGTCCAGATTGCTTCGCATGAAGCATCTTAAGCTCACACAGAGCCTATTTTAGCCCCGCAGTGGGTTGATACTTGCTTTTTCTTTTCCTTTCTTTTCTTTCTTCTTTCTTCATTCTTTCTTTTCTTTCTTTTATTGGCGATTGATGCACTCACTTGCAAAGATATATTCCTACTTGCCAAGCTTTAAAGATGTCAACTTGAACAAATGCGCAGGTATCTCCCCTCCCCTCACCTCACCTCATCTCAAATCACAATCTTCGCACTTAAAAATTAAATGAATCCAATCCGAACAGAATCTGCACCTAAGATAAGGTGCCCAATGCGATCTCCTGCTGGAAAAGCTCACAAACTTTTTTATCTTGTAAGAATGTCAATTCCATGATCTTATTCAAGCCAACTATTGCTACGAACCATGTTACCCACTTTATTTGAATGAATCTAGATGGATGTCAACTGGTTCAGTGAATGGAGTAATTGTAGATTTTAAGTATGGGCGTGTTTGGTTTGGGGCGGAAGTGAGAATTCGTGCTCGTGAGACCCGGGAGCACGAATCTTGGTTCGTGCAATTCGTGCTCGTCGGATCCGGGTAGACTTGAGATACTTGGATTTCATGCTCGTGTTTGGCTTATTTGAGTTGGAACAAGGGGTTGTTTGTTTTGATGTAGTTGAAACTATAGTGTAGTTCTAACTACATATAGCTTTTAGGTTAATTTTCTTAATATCCCATTAGACTTTCATGTTTGTCGCAGAAAATCCCCTCGACTTTAAAAATCCCAAATAACTACCTTGAATTATATATGAAGTTCTCAATAAACCCTTCCGCTAAACAACCTTGTGAGGATAGCATATAAATTTGCGCTTATAAAATTAATATGGGATTTACTATACTTATTTAATAAAAGAGGTTTATTGAAAATTTTTAGAATATTTCCAAAATTAAGGAAATTTTAAGGATATTTTAAGATAGTTATTTGAAATTTTTAAATAGGAAGGGGTTTCCTGGAAAAATCATGAAAGTTTAAGGGGATATTAAAAAATTTAGCCTAGTTTTTATTCATGTAGTTGGAGCATGGGATGATTTGTTTAGTTTGATAACTTATAGCTATAGTTCCGATTACAAAAAATGAAAAACAATTATTTGGTTTAATGATGATAAAATTGTACATGCATAAAAATTGCTGAAAAAAGCTCCAGTGGCATCTTATTTTATAACTCTAACTATTAAAATTAGAACTACATGCAACTTCAACTACATCGAATCAAACAACCGTGTTGTTATTTACTGTAGTTAGAGCTACATGTAGTTCCAACTGCAAGCAACCACTAAGCGACGGTAGAATGGTGCGCCATCATCGAATACTATTTTGCAGATGCTAATAAACGAAAATCATTAATCGTTCCTGGAGTGGCACTTTCAGAATAAGCACGACGTTTGCAAACGTTCCAATCCTCAGGAACGCGACTCTTGTGGAAGAAGAAGTGCAAGACTACACCTTTAACATCAACTCAGATATGTTAAAGAGTAGTATTAGAATTAAGATTATATAATATTAATTGTATGTGGAGTAGAGGTTTTCTTATCATGTAATTATAATTTCTATATATTCAAGATATTGCTCTAACCAATAGTACACGATTCAGTTTCTCGACTAATTTAACATGATATCAGAACCTTTTAAAAAAAATTTTTAGTAAAAGATAGTGTGTGTCTAACGCTGAGCCAGTCTTCGCATTGTGAACCCTCTAAGTTTTCTCTTTGATTGTTGTAGTCTTCTCGTTGTTGCATCCAAGGCGTGGTGCAAATTGGTTCGAATTTTGCTGTTGGTCTTTTCTGCACTTGGTCGTTTCTTCTGGTAGCAACATGGAGATAATTTGCTTTTGGGTGAGAATTAATACTGCATGCAAACCAAACAAATTCTAATTTTGTTATAATCAAGCTTCCAAAAGTGTTTTGTTGTCCTCGAACCTACATCGTCTTCAAGCTTGGGCTGAGTTGTGCTCGTGTAGCCTGTGTCTAGCGTCAGATCACTTGCTTCTGCTTTGTTAAAATTCTTTCATCGTCGTCAAATTCTTGTTTCATGGTATGGCTGTTGATCTCCTTATAATTTTCGCTTCTATACTAAGTTTGAAGATCTTTTAAAACCTCTTTTTTATTGAGTTTAGCGATCTCTCGAAACCCTATTTCCTCTTTCTTCATTGATCTTCTTTTTCATCATCGAATTTTGCAAATAAGTCAATGTTCACTTTGCTTCAAGAGAAAGAGACACCATGAAAATTTTAAAGTCTGTCCTGATTATTTTAATGAGACCTACAAGTTAAATGTCCACTTTACTTCAATCTAAAGAGATATATCATTAGTTTTTGGAGTCTATCTCAAAAAATGCTTCGTCGTTGATCTATTTCTCGTCATTTAGAAGATACTCTCTGTCGTTAGACATCTTCTTCTTGTCATCTACACTCTTTCAAACTCTTAATACTTCATCTATCTTGAGTTCCGAGGGGACAAGTTTTCTTTTCACCGGTCTTCAAAGACTGCCATGTTGGGTCAACCCCAGTTTTCAAAATTTTCAGCATATATTTTTTAGTCTGTTCTCATTTTCTTCTTCTTATATTCAAACACATAATTTCTCTTTATCATGAGTTTGTAAGAGGGTGTTAAAAAGTAGCATTCAGATTAGGATTCTATAATTCTAATTGTATTAGAAGTAGCTGTTTTCTTATCATGTAATTATAATGCCTATAAGTTCAGACTATTGCTCTCATCAATAATACACAATTCGATTTCTTCAACTAATTTAACATGGTATCAAAACCTTCAAAAAATTTCTTAACTAATTGTCGTGCTCACGTTGTTCATGCACCTGCGTTGGGTCGCACTACTAAGATGGCGCGTGTCTAGCACCGGCCAATCTTCGCATTGCGAATCGTCAAAGTTTTCTCTTCGATCGCTGAAAGTCTTCTCGTTGTTGCATCCAAGGTGCGGTACAAATTGATTCAAATTCTGGTCTTGGCCGTTTCTGCTCTTGGCAACATGGAAATAATTTGCTTTTAGTTGGAAAATCAAAATTCCAACATACCAAGCAAATTCTAATTTTAATTAAGGTTAAGAAAGTGTCATCGAGCCTACGTTGTTCTCGGCGCGTGTCTAGCGTCGGATCATGTTGTGCTTCTGTTTTATTAAAAAAATTTCATCATCGTCGAGTTTCGATTTGATTGTATGGTCAACACTGTTCTTTAAAAGCTTTACTTCTATTCAATTTGAGAATATCTTAAAACTTCTTTCTACTGAGTTTGGGGATCTCTCAAAATTTTATTTTCCCCCTTAATTGGTCTTCTTTTCCATCAATGAATTCACACTATGTAATGTTCGCTTTATTTCAAGAAAAAGGGATACCATGAATTTTTAGGCTACCTTGACTAATCTAAAGCAACTTATAATAGGCTCAAATTGGCCTTGCCACGTGAGAAAGACTTAGGGTCAAGCTTCAAAAAAGTGCTTCATTGTTGACCCATTTCTCCTCCTTTAGAAGATATTTTCTATCGTTCGACATCTTCTTCTCGTCATCCACACTCTACCAAACTTTTAATGTTCAAGATTTTACGAGTTTTCTATTCACCGGTCTTTGAAAACTGCAATTTGTTCTTTTTTTTCTTTATCTTATATTCAGACTCACAATTTTTTTCTCTATCGTGAATTTGCGAGGGGGTGTTAAAGAATAGTATTAGGATTATGATTCTATAATACTAATTGTATTAGGAGTATAGGTTTCCTTATCATGTAATTATAATATAATGACAGGTAGTGCTCTCTCTCTCTCTCTCCTCTCTCTCTCCCCATTTGCAAACTTTAACCCAAATCCAAAAATTTAAATCGATAGGATAAATACAACATATTATTTCCAACTATAATATAGATAATAATAACGTATCTTTCTCAAGAATATCATACTCTACTTATTTATTATAAAAAGTTAATTTATTATTAGAAATGATACAAGTATTGTACTAAGCTATTATTATGATATTAAAAATAATGTAATAATAAATTATTTAAAAAATCTAAATTAAATACAAATTTTTTTATTTATTTTTTATCATCTGACTTGGACTTTTTTTAATGCCACATCTAGATTTCAAAATTAATTCCATACCCAACACAGTTTTTATATGTATTAATATACCAAAGGGTAAATCAGTTTCATATACTATGCAAGTTGTCAAGTTGAAAAGTAAATTTTGAGAATGAAGATAAATATGATTACTATTTGGGTGTAAAAATAAAAGATTGCAGAATATGATCCATGATTGAGTGATTCATGATATTTTCACATTTTGTCTTGACCTCCACTGATCTATAACCCTACAACAAAACGTGAAATTTTTTTTTTTGCTCACCGTTTTCGTCGCAGCGGTCACTACGCCGATCTGGGCCGTTGATTCTGGTGGGCCTCAGGGTGGGACCCAGTGGCCCCACCTGATTGAATGGCTCCCAAAGCGCTGTGCCCGCTGTGAATGAGAGATGCGGTGAACAAAATGGAACTAACAACAAGCGTGGTCCTTACCAGTTATCTACTCATTCATCACGTGAATCGCACTATGATTATGTGTCCGGTACGCTTTCATCCATCCAAGAGATTGAGACACAAACTAGGGCGGATCCACGAACACACCATTAATGTTTTATAAAAATATATGAAGTAATATATATAATTTGTATTTTTTTTTTTGTGTATATGATAGTTTCTTTTCAGATTATATCCTAGTTTAAGTGGCAATGTATAAAAAAATACTTTAGAGCTCTAATTTTTCTTTTTTTCTCCTTTTTTTTTTTTTATTATATTTGCGTTGCACTGAAGTTCTTATGACAATTATGTTCAAACTGAAAAAATATATTGTGTCAACATTCAACATAAATGTTAAAGATTATATAAAAATAACATCTACATTTTGTAGCTCATGAGTGGTTTTAAGTGCTTATTTTGATTTGCTCATTTTTGAAATCCGATGCATTGTTGTTATTTTTTGGCCCCCACTCATATCAACATCGGTTTGGGGACCAGACACACGTGGGAGAGTTGGAGATGGCGGTGGCTGCGAAACGATGAGCATCTCTCTCACACGCTGACACTATTTTTGTTGGGATAGGATTTCTCGCTTTCTCTCTCTTGGCACGCTTTGAGGCTCAATCACTCGGACAAACAAGATGAAAGCGCAAATAAATAAATAGAAAAAAAATCTTTTTATATATGTACCCTCAAATCTTTCATAATTAAAAATTTACTTATCAAATTATTAGAATTAAAAGAATTTATCTCCCTGCCCTTACTGCCTAATAATTGAAAGTGAATGTAATTTTATTATTAAAAGATTAAAAATGACTAATCGGCTATTTATACACTAATTTAACTCTAATCATAACTTACTTCTTCTTCTTACTTTTTCAAAATTTCAAAAATAAATAACTAAATAAATAAAATCAATCATCATCAAATAAAGATTCTAAAAAATTCTAGAAATAAAAATAATTTTATGTGATTTGATTGGACAGAGTTCAACATATATTTACATGTGAGACTAATTCATTATTGTTACAAAAAAGAAGATTGGGGTCACCTATACACGCCCCTGTGACTAATTTTCTAAGTTAAAATTTTCAATTCGGCAACTGGGAGGATTGAATTATGAACCTCCTCTTAGCGAGGAAAGAGTCTTACCAATGAGCTAACCCACTGGAAGTTACTTACCACTAGTATAACCACAGTCTCAACGGTTCGAATCGGACAATATTGTGGACTCAGCCAATCCCAATCACAAAAGAGACACAATCCAACGTGCTTTTCATTTTCCTTTGCTCGTATTATAGGGCGATTTTTTGAGGGGAAACAAATTCCCTTTTTAAATTTAATTTCGAAAAGACGTCTCTTTCGAATTTAATTTCAAAATCGATCTCTAACGTGTCACCTCGATGCTGAGCAGCTAGGCCAGCGTACATGGCTACTTTTGATTTTTATATTCAGGATTTTTTCATTTTTATGTCCGAGATTGAAAAATCTGAACATAAAACTATACCTTCTTCCTCGAGCCTTGAGTTAGCCAACCCAGGACAAAAAAAATAGAGAGCCTTCTGATCAGAAAATTGCCATGCTCAGCGCCTATGTGTCATGATAGAGGTTGACTTTTGGTATTAAATTCAAAAGAGATCTCTTTTTGAAATTAAATTCAAAAAAAGGTCTTTTTTTTAAAAAAAATGTCCCATTTTACGTGAAAAATGTGTAATTTTGTACAACTTTCACCTTTTCCTCTTTTAAATTCAAGTTTATACGGTTCCACCCTAAAATTTCATTTCATAAAACCCAGCATGCATGAAACTTTTTTTCCTTCCCCTGTCAACGCAGAATTGACTCTCTTATAATATGTGTATGACTCATACACATGAGTAACTTGCAATATACGAGTTCAACGTTCAGGTATAACTCAAAGAGTTTTAAAAGTTTAAAATTCGAGAAATATCTAAAAGTTTTAAAAATTGCTCGACAAAAATGAGAGAAGAGAAAGAAAGAGAAAGAGTGAATAAATACACACCAGACCTAAAAATCTGTTTATAGAATCATTGTTACAGTAGTCACACAGTGCCAATTAAAATGACAAGCTGGTCAGTGTGTTCAATTTTGCATGAAGGTTCAGAGCCTCGTTGCTCTAGTTTGGCATAATTCTTTAGGGGAAAAAGTCTGAATAAACCACGAACAAATCGTGATTAATACGAATAATCGTGTTTAGTATGCAAAGTATTCTCGAATAGTTCATTTGCCCACTTTAGACGTGAACCCCCTTGTTCAAAGATTCATGAATTATAGACAGGCTTGATCTCATCCCTTCGTTTTGTCACAAATTCGAGAGTTAAATCCAGATCTCTCGCTCGATGCAAAGTAATTTTAACGTTATGTTACAGTGACACTTGTAACAATATTTAATTATTAGAAAAATAAAAGAAGTAGCCATACAAGAGAGTGAGTGGGTACATCACCTATCCATTTCTCGCATTTCTCTAATCCTTGTCTCTCTCTCTCTCCCTAACTCTCTTTATTTTTCTAATTGTTTTTCTCTCTCTGACCTGTATTTGTCTCTCTAATCTTTTCTTTTTGAATATTCTTCTAACTTTATTTTTTCTCTAACATCCTTTCTCTACCTCCAGAACTCTTTTCTTTAATATTATCTTCTAATATATATTTTTTCTAAATTAGAGAACAGCTATTGCCATTGACTCATGAAAGGGGAAACTAGTTCTAAACATCTTTTGGAAACTTGAAATTAATCAAGTGAGTTTTTAGAAAAAATTTGAGCTAAATTTCGGCGTGATCCGTTACTATAATCGCACGGGTGATTGTTAGAATGAGTTCTCTTTCCATTGGGATGAACATAGTGTATGCACATGTTCAATTTCGTTTCCGAATGAATGAGATATTCAAGTTGAAAATTAGTCTGATTCAATAACTTAAATGAAGTCAAAAGGAGTGAAAACTCTTTAGTTCAACGTTGAAAGTGATATGTGAATGGATGTGTCTGTTCAGCGAACGAATAAGTCTATTTAGAACGGTGGCGCCCGTTCCGATCAAATGGATGTGTCAATTCGGAGACAACCCGTTTCAACCAAATGATTGTATAATGGATGTATCTATTCAGCGAACGGATGGTCTGTTCGGAAAGGTTGCGCCCGTTTCAACTGAACGGATTTGTCTGCTCAGAAGGGTTACACTCGTTACAATTGAAAGGTTTCCTCTGATTCCTACATAAAGAGCAGAATACCACTCCAAAAATAATAACCAAAAACACTCAGAATTCATTTTCCTTTTCTGAATATAAGGTATGTTCAAATAAAAAATCTCTTCAGAATTTTTGTAGTCTTTTGGTCCACCATTTCAACTTCCGGTCAAGTGGAAGGCACAGGTTAACTTTGTTTCGACTGTAAGTGATTTGTTAAAGTGTTGTGCAGAATACGTGAAAGAGAGTTATATTTTGAGAGATCACCTTCTATTATCTCATATGCACCGTAGCGGGGGAGGTGATTGTCTTAAGAAGATTCGCTTTACGCGTACCTCACTCCAAAATCTGGTTCTTATTCTGTTAATCTGTCCATAAATACTAAAGTTCAGTTTTGCATGAATTATTGTTAATAAATATTTATTTTGTATAAATATTGATCGTGAAATTATTGAATTTTTATATATTCTCTGTCTATTTGAATCAACGTTCTTATTGCAGGGTTATGCTAAAATATTCATGCTGAAATATTTATTTTATAAATATTACATTTTAAGTAATATATTAATTATATATTGAGACTGACTAATACCAGTCTAATTGGTATTTAACTAAGATAAAAAATTGAAAGGTAGTTCTGTAATTAAGGAACATTCAATCGAACAGAAAATACCCTACCTGATTTTCACTAATCTGACCAATTAAAATCGATTGATCTTGATTAGTTATCAGAACCAACGACACCATCAAAAGTGAGACTTAATGAGATATTTTACTTACCAATTGTTTACTTTAAATTATTTGAGAGACTAACACACACATTAAAAAAAAACTATATATTTAGAAAATATATATGATAAATAATATTGAAAGAAGTACATATTCCTCATTGTTACATATTCTATTATTCGAAGATTCAAGATAACGCAACAACTAGAAAAAGGCACTGCCCAAGTCACGACTTGTTCTAGAGTTTGGCATTGCTGTACGTGGAGTTTGGCCCATCGCTTTCATCATATATATACAGTGTCTGTCATTGTTCTGAGTCAGCAAAACCTTATCTACAGCCTCAAGATCAAGTATTAATTATCGTTTGCTTTCTAATTTTCTTCTTCTTTCTTTTTTTTTTTTTCATCCTGGATACTGCAATATTTTTTTCCCCTTATTCTGTGAGAAAATATTGTATTGATTCTCTATCAGAATGGGTCGTGTTCACGATGGAGGGAGGTTAAGTGAGAAAATTTGTTGTGTGTCGGTATCTCATATCGTAAGATGTTGACCGTGTCTGTGTGTTTGTTTCCGTGTCGCAATATAAATTGAACGTTCTTGCGCTGCAAAAACTTGCTCACTCTCTCCTTAATTTTCTACCAAGCAAATCAACAAGAAGCAAAAAGATTGTGACAATTTAGCTTCCCTTCTTTGCTTGCGATTGATAGAGTCTATTGAATTTTGAAGAGTTACCAGACGCACCTCTGTTGATTCTTACAATTTTATTCTCTAAAGAACAAGAATTTCTCTTTTTCCTTTTTTTTTCTCATCTAATGTAAGGGGAAAAAATTTACAAGTCAAGCTGATCAGTATCCAAACTTTATTTCTGTTTCACCACTTATTTTTATTTAGAAAAAAACTTTTAAACCTAACACACAAATCGAACAAGACTTTCTAATCTTATTACAATTTGAAAAGAAGGTTGTGCATGAGGGCATAGTTTTTTTTTTGGCTAGTTAAGGGGTGCTTGCTGACAGCGCATGTCTGTGCGCGCGAGAACTCAAACTCGTGACCTACTGTAAATAGCGAGTTCAACAACTAAGTAGAACCACTAGACATAGTTGAACTCCGAATGTGCGCATTCAACTAATTAATTCTTTGCAAAGCGGGTTCAACAACCCAAGCAGACCACTAGACATAGTTAAAGTCCGAGTGTGCGCATTCAACTGATTAACTCCTTGCAAAAAGCCAAGATGCACAATCCACTACACTAACGCATCTCAAAATAATATTTGAACTCCACACAAAAGACGAGAGTTAATATTCTACGTGGTAGTGAAAGGATCACCATGCAAAGAGACAAGAGAAATATTAATTAAGAAAAATAAGAAGGATGTGAGCTTGTTCCCAAAGTGACAACGAGGGAAACGAAAAATATTTGACATGAATCATTATCAATGGCATGTAGTGTAGACAAGTTAAAATGAAACAAGAAGCCAATTAAGGAGGGACAAAGTGGACGTGGACGCATGCACGCCACATGAATATTTATATGCTAAAATTACAGAACCCAGACAAAATATTGAGGGCCAGCACACCACATGATTTTATGTACGTAGTCGATGCTTCAGCGCCTGGATTAATCAAAGGACCACAACCCCATATTATTAATTGTTTGCTTTCAGACCTACGTCCATTCCTCACGCGAGCCTTTCGAATTATGGCACTTTCACACCTTATTTAGTGAGTGAAATTTGAAGCTAGGAATTTGAGAGGAATTGCTTGTTGAGATAGTTGTTTGGTTGGAATTAAATTTAGGTAGAGTTAGGGATTGAAAGTGAGAGAGAGAGTGAAGAATTAAATTTACTTGGAGTTAGGGATTTTGAGAGAGAGAGAGAGAGAGAGAGAGAGAGTCTTTTCGTGGAATTAGCAGGTCTTAAATTTTGAAGAATTTAATGGATTTCGAGGAGTTTGGAGAGAGACAGTTGATTGGTTGGAATTAAATTAGTTAGAGTTAGGGATGGGAGAGAGAGAGAGAGAGTCTTTTCGTGAAATTAGCAAGTCTTAAATTTTGAAGAATTAATGGATTTCGAGGTGTTTGGAGAGAGAGAGTTGATTGGTTGGAATTAAATTAGTTATAGGGATTGAGTGAGAGAGAGAGAGAGAGAGAGAGAGAGAGAGAGAGAGAGAGAAGAGGAGAGAGAGAGGGAGTCTTTTCGTGGAATTAGCAAGTCTTAAAGTTTGAAGAATTTAATGGATTTTGAGGTGTTTCGGGATAATTTTATGCGAAATCTATTTACATCATAACTTGCTAATTATTATCAAAATTTGATCATTTGATAAGAGTTATTCACAATTAACTCAATTATTGAGCTAACTCCACTCATCAAACCAGACCTGGCTCTCTTAACCCTGTGTACTTTCTATCCCCTTGATCTATGCGTTTTTTAGTTCATATTGATAGTCGAAAATCATCAATTATTTTCTGTAATAGTTTCCATCAGGACACTGGAGTTGTTTGATAACAAGAAGATGTAATAATTGTTGGTTCTCTGCTTAACAGGAATCAATCTGACAACTAATCAAGATCACTGAGATATCAACAATCTAACTGGCTAGGTCAGCAAATATCAGGTGGGAGGTTTTCCGTTCAATAGAACGTTCCTTAATTTAAGAACCACATTTCAATTTCCTTCCTTGGTTAAACACCAATTAGACTGAATATAAATCAGTCTCGATATACTATAAAGTATATCCCCTGTATAAAGGACTTAATCCACTTATACAGTATTTGGAGTGAGGTACGCTTAGAGCGAATCTCCTTAAGACAATTACGTCCCCCGCACGGTGCTAACGGGATAATGGACGCTGGTCTCCCAAGATACAACACTCCTTTACGGTATTTGGATAGCACTACCAAATCACCGTACAGTCGAACTGTAGTCAACCAGTACCTTCCACAGGATCGTTGAAGCAGCGGTACAAGGACAAATTTCGGATGAATATTTGCCTTTACTTTGGAGGAGCACCCACTGTTGATGACGATGGAAGGTTGAAGAATATTCTTCTTCAGAAGTACCAGATTCAGACAACAATTCTATAAAAATATGTTGAATTTTCTGATTCCTCTTTCAGAATGAATTTTTGCAGAATCTTCTTTGGAAGTCGCTTCGGAAACCGAGTTACGGATTTCCCACTTCCCTTTTGGAAGTCACTTCACTTCAGAACTCTACTTCCTAATTCAGAACGCAGAAACTTGAAGTGTTCAGAACTCAGAGAGAGCAGAGAAGTTGTTTGTTTTTTAGTGTGTTGTTGTGTGTTTCTATTGAGAATATGAAGTCCTTTATATAGCCTTCCAGGAGGGGCAAACAGGTTCGAACCCAAACGAAAGGTTGCAACCTATCGACCTAACAGTCATGACTGTTGGCTGTCCAATTGGTTCGCAACCTTTGACAGTCAACTGGCTGGTTCGCAACCGTTGGCGGAGGGAGCGGGTCTGGTTCGCAACCTTTGGCGCAACCGTTGGCAGTCCAACAGGTTCGCAACCGTTGGCAGACCAACAGGCTCGCAACCGTTGGCAGACCAACTCGTCTGACATCTGTTGGCGGATCGGTTCGAAACCTGACAGCGGAGCGGGTCCGTTGGCAGGGCGGAGCGGGTAGCGGCCCATACCCTTGAGACCTGATTCAAAAAGAACCAGGCCAGGTAGGGAACCCAAACCAGGACCAGGACCCGCGCCCGAGCCCGGCCCGGCACCGGCGCCGGCTGGCCGCCGCCGCCGCCAGCGGCGGCGCGTGCACGCATGATAGGGCATGGTTCCCTCCCAATCGCGCGCGAAAACTCCAAGTACCCAAAGGGCACGCCCTTTGTTTTCAATTTTCTCTATTTATACACCACAAACTTCCATCCCACGGCCAATGTGGGACTAAATGCTTTTAGCTATCTTTAGTCCCGTTTGGCTTTGAATTAGGCAATCTTTAGACTTGAATATCTCATTCATTCGAAGTCGGAATTGAACATGTGAATATACCACGTTCATCCCCAATGGAAGGAGAACACACTCCAACCATCATCCAATTGATTCGATCAACGGATCTCGCCATAATTCAACTCAAAGATTCACATTTATATTCTTCAATTCCAACAATCCCCCACAATGAATGGAGATTCAAGGAAATGACACACAAAGAGACTGACTCTATTGTGAAAGGTACTTGAGAAAAGAAACTGCATAAGGATAGGTGAACTAGGTCTTGAACCTTCCATAGCGAGAGTTTTATCGGACTTACTGGCTAATCAGTGAACTAGGTCTTGAACTGTTAGCCGTTAGTGTAAGCCAAGTCAACAAGCTTCACACAGTGACTTTCCAAATTAACTTTGGTTCTCGGTTGTGTCCGTTTTGGCCCTGGACATTCTTGGTTTCAGAGAGTATCTTTAGGGAATAACAGCCTCCATAGAAATTCCCAAAGAGCCGACCCAACTCTATACTCACATAGGTGATGGACCTATTAAGAGTAGTCTACTCTACTCCACTTGTTTAGTAACAAGATATAGGCATCATTAAAAGCGTTAAGCTTATCCTTAATCCACTTGTAGAAAAGCACTTATGTGCACCTTAGGAATGGATTGGAGTTAAACTCCCAAGTGCTTACTTGCTGAGTCAATCATAACTAGTTTTTCCTCTTGAACTTAGTCTGTGGGATCTCCAGTCGCTAAGTGAGGTTTCCATTAAGCTGACTCGGTAAGGTTAGGCTTTTAGACCCATTCCCCTCGATGCGCAGTTTATACGCTCTCCACTTAAACCTTTAGTAAGCGGATCCGCTAAATTATCCTTTGACGATATAAAGTCAATAGAGATAATTTCATTTGAGAGCAACTGCTTCACGGTATTATGTCTACGACGAATATGTCTAGACTTACCGTTGTACATAACATTTTGTGCCCTAGATATAGCTGCTTGATTATCGCAGTGTATACATATAGCGGGCACTGGCTTTTGCCATAATGGTATATCTCCTAAGAATTGTCAAAGCCATTCTGCTTCTTCTCCAGCCTTATCTAAGGCTATGAATTCCGATTCCATAGTGGAACGGACAATACATGTTTGCTTAGAAGACTTCCATGATACCGCTGCTCCTGCTAGAGTAAATACGTATCCGCTAGTTGATTTTGATTCCTCAGAATCTGCAATCCAATTAGCATCACTGTATCCTTCCAGTACAGGTGGATACTGTCCATATCTCAAGGCATTTTCCTTAGTATGTGATACGTAACCCAATACTCGTAGTAGAGCGGTCCAATGTAGATCACTAGGATTGCTAGTGTATCTACTTAACTTGCTTACAGCGTAAGCAATATCGGGTCTAGTGCAATTCATCAAAACATTAGACTTCCGATAATCTGTGAATACTCCAACTGGCGTATTCCAGTTCCTGTATTCTTATGAAGGTGGACGTGTGAGAGAAAAGGATTTGTATTCTCTTTTATCCCATGATCCTTGAATCTTTCTATTATCTTATCCACTTAGTGAGATTGAGATAGACTGATTCCATCTGGTGTTCTGGTGATTTTAATTCCTAAAATTACATCAGCAACTCTCAGATCCTTCATGTCAAAACTGTTGGATAACATTCTTTTAGTGGACTTAAAATATCATCAAAGTATACAACCATAAACTTTTCAAGAAATGGTTCCTATACTTATCAGGTCAGACGAAAATACGTGTTACATTTGACATATGATACGGCTTCACCAACCACACATATAAACCCTTCTTGGCCTTAATGTCATTTTTCACTCATCAAACCTAATTCGAATATGATGATAACCATTGTGGTGATTAATCTTGAAGACACTTTTGATCCTTCTGACCTATCAAACATATCATCCAATTGGATATAGGAAATTAGTGGATTTTGATCTTGTTAATGGCTTGACTATTCACACATACGTCAATTCTAATTCTTATTTGTGTTAGTATGGCTGACACTGTACATGGACTCATACGCTATGTGATGTAACCCTTGCAAATCATCTCCTCAACCTTTAGTGGATTTTGATCTTGTTAATGGCTTGACTATTCATACATACGTCAATTCTAATTCTTATTTAGTGTTAGTGTGGCTGACACTGTACATGTACTCATACGCTGTGTGATGTAATCCTTGCAAATCAACTCCTCAACCTTCTTAACTCTTTGTAGTGGACATTTTTGGCCTCCCTCGAGATCACATACGAATATCTTGCATGTTACAACCATCTTGGATACTTGCATCCACTACATCACCTAAGAAAGATATAAATATATTTTTCTCCAACGAGAAAAGGGAGAAAAAAGGGCAACCTTGAGCACTTGAAATCATAATACACTCTGCTACTACTGTAATTCTTTTTTATTATAGTGAACTCTCGCTCCTCTGTGATTTTCCTGCTTTGGGTGTTTCACGTAAATCCTCTGTGTTATCAGTGTTTGTGATCTCTGCATGCTTACTCAATTACTTATGAGGAAAAACGTCTTCCGAGATTTTTTTTCCAACACATATTAGGGCTTTCATTGAAATCTCCTAAGAAAACACTCAGAGTTCCCTCCCTTCTATCCAAACACTTTCTAAAAACCCTCCTTAAAAAGTCTCGCCAGCGATAATGGTTCCTGCAAAGAAAGTCACCCGCAGACCACTGCCCCAACTATCGCCTCCAAAGACAAGAAGATCATCAACGGGGGCATCAGTAATGCTGAGTTCCATCCCCAGATCCTGACATGGCCTATAACAAGTCGAGGAGGAGCGCTCATCCCCAGCAACCCCACCAGATAGGGCAACCAACGAGCCTGAATCATGACTGCCTGCCGAAGGCCAACTCCTCCAACTGTAGACCCGCCTACAGAAGCAGCTAGACATACAAAAGGCCAAAGCAGCCTGCGAGCAGGAGAAGGCCACCCCAGAGAGGGATGCATGGCGCATATCCATAATCAACATCTCTCACAAATCGAGACGCTCAGAAGGGCTCAGATAAGGGGTTCGGACGCGGAAGAATCACACGCTCATCCTTTGCAACCACGTGCGACAAATACCGACTGCACCAGGGGCAGCCAGAGGCATCCCAGATCCGCATGTCGGTGTCACGAGGAATGCTTCGATGAGAGCGAAACTCCCAAGCTCACGAAAGCTTCTCACGTTGAGGACCTCGTGGAAATGGTCAGGAAGCGGATCAAGAGGACAAGCCACAATCTCATGGTG
This sequence comes from Agave tequilana, assembly GCA_038442645.1. Lineage (NCBI taxonomy): Eukaryota > Viridiplantae > Streptophyta > Magnoliopsida > Asparagales > Asparagaceae > Agave > Agave tequilana. The sequence goes on along the minus strand of JAVJIF010029355.1, from coordinate 4,818 downwards.
GACTAGGATCTTTCATCCTGCGGATCTCTGATCTCCTGTTAGAATTAAAACCTAATTATTCATGAAGATTAAATAACCAAAGGATCAAGAATCCATACATCTCAAGAATAAATACACAAATAAATACATACCTGAAGCCATTGAAAGATTGAGGAAGATCTTCGATCCCTTTCTTTGATTCTTGCAAACCCTAATGCAAACTCCTTTCTTCTCTCTGTCTCCTTTTCTTTTCACAAACCCCAATTCACTGTAAACTGATGGATTCCCAAAAAAAAAAGGGAAGAGGTTTTATTTTTCTTTCAAGAGGAGAGAAGAGGGTCCACAATTGCAAATAACCATATTGATAAAACCACCCATCATGGCCCTTAATATCTCATATGATTATTAAACTTTATACAAATGTAACTTTACATTTGGGCATATATTAAATATCAGTTAGCCATAATTATGGAATCCAATTATTAATAAAAGGTTAGTGGGCCACTTAATGTGAGACTAACATTCTCCCACTTGGACCACTAGCCGATTATAGTACAACTTTAGAAAACAAATAGAAAAACTCATTTTAAAAACATTTTGACTCCATTGGATTCCATACTGAAAAACTTTGACACGTGATCACGAATTTAAAAACAATAACTGATCAGCCAAAAAATGATATACTGTAATACTGCAATTAGCTTGGACCACCAATGTGAGTCATAGCGGTTATACAACATCTATGTCATACTCCCTTTTACGTACCACAACATTAATAACCCTCACTAATAGAGTCTATAACCAAAATGACCCCTGTAATTAGTCTTGTCAAGACTTTTCCTGTTTAACAAACATCCATACATAATATGTGCACACATAATTGGATAACAGGAAATATAGAAACAAACTTTCATTGCGCAATAATGTCAATTACATAAGCACCAAACATACATTACAGATTACTCAAAAGACCCATTCTAATAATATGTTCTTTGAATGTCTTTGGAGGTAATCCCTTGGTCAATGGATCAGCAACCATTAGAGTGGTACTTATATTCTCAATTGACACCCGTTGTTTCTGAACTCTTTCTCTAACGACTAAGTACTTAAGTTCCATGTGTCTGGAACCACTAGAGTACTTTCCATTCTTAGAGAAGAAAACGGCTGCTGTATTATCACAAAATATCTTCAGCGGCCTGGCAATAGAATCAACTACACCAAGTGCTGAGATGAAATTACGTAACCATAATGCATGATTTGGCCTCGAAACATGCTATGAACTCAGCCTCCATCGTGGATGAAGCAGTGATAGACTGCTTTACACTCTTCCACGAGATTGCCCCACCTGCTAGCATGAATATAAAGCCTGAGGTAGACTTTCTGCTATCTGGGCAACCAGCAAAATCTGAGTCCGAATAGCCGATCACTTCCAACTGATCTGATCTCCTATATGTGAGCATATGATCCTTCGTCCCTTGAAGATAGCGCATCACTTCTTTGCCAATTTCCAATGCTCCAACCCTGGATTACTCTGGTATCTTCCTAACATTCCAACAGCAAAACTGATATCTGGCCTGGTACAAGTATGTGCATACATCAAGCTCCCAACTGCTGACGCATACGGAACTTTCTGCATTTGTTCCTTTTCTAAGTCATTTCTAGGATACTGACTTCCACTTAATTTGTCACCCTTCATGATGGGTGCACAACTGGCTGAGCAAAGTTCCATATGAAATCTTTCCAAGACTCGATTGATATAATCTTTCTGAGACAGTCCTAGCAATCCTCGAGATCTATCCCTGAAGATCTCTATGCCAATGACATAAGCTGCCTCACCCATATCAACCATCTTAAAGTTCTTGGTAAGATAGTCTTTAGTTTCATACAGCAAACCAATATCACTACTGGCTAACAAAATATCATCCACATACAGAACCAAAAAGATAAACTTGCTCCCACTGATCTTCAAATATATACACTGATCAACAGTATTTTCTGTAAATCCGAATGAGGTAATGGTATCATTAAACGTTATATACCATTGTCTGGAAGCTTGTTTCAATCCGTATATGGATTTCTTTAATTTGCAAGCCAAGTGTTCTTTTCCTTTCTTTGCGAACCCTTCAGGTTGCTCCATGTAAATTTCCTCATCCAAATTTCCATTCAGAAAAGCTGTTTTCACATCCATTTGATGTAACTCTAAGTCATAATGAGCTACAAGGGCCATGATGATTCTAAAAGAATCCTTCTTTGATACTGGAGAGAAGGTTTCTTTATAATCAATGCCTTCTTTCTGAGTGAAACCTTTAGCCACAAGTCTGGCTTTATATCGTTCGATATTGCCTTTGGAGTCGCGCTTGGTCTTAAAGACCCATTTACACCCGACTTTCTTACAGTTACTAGGCAATTCGACGAGATCCCAGACTTGTTTTGGTCCATAGATTTCAACTCATCATTCATAGCATCAATCCATTTGCTAGAATCATTACTTTCAATGGCTTGTGAAAATGAAACTGGATCTTTATTAATCCCAATATCGAAATCAGATTCCTGTAGATACACCACATAATCATCTGAAATGGCAGATCTTCTTTCCCTTTGAGATCTCCTCAAAGCTGCCAGTTGTGGTGGTTCTACAACATTTTCAATGGCGATATCCTCATGAAGTGGTGAACCATTATCATTATGTTGTTTAGGTGACTCAGCTTGATGATCAAGCTGAGGGACAATAATTTCTCTTGAAGGAAAGGGTATTGGGATATTTATCCTTATCACTTCAAGATCCACTTTTCTTGGTTCATCACTTCCACTAATTTCGCCATTCTCAAGGAATCTGGTATTACCAGTTTCAACAATTCTGGTACTATGGTTAGGACAATAGAATTTGTACCCTTTAGACTTATCTGGATAACCAATGAAATACCCAGATATGGTCCTGGAGTCTAATTTCTTTTCTTGTGGATTATATATTCTAGCCTCTGCTGGACAACCCCAAACATATAAATATCTTAAACTAGGTTTCCTACCAGTCCACAACTCGAAAAGGAGTTGTTGAGACTGCCTTACTAGGAACCCTTTTCAAGATATACATAGCAGTCTTTAAGGCTTCATTCCACAATGAATTAGGTACATTAGAGAAGCTCAACATGCTCCTAACCATATCCATAAGTGTCCGGTTTCGCCTTTCAGCAACTCCATTCTGCTGAGGCGTACCTGGCATTGTGTATTGAGCACAAATGCCATGCTTTTCTATAAATTTGGCAAATGGGCCAGGAGGATTCTGTCCTGACTCATATCTTCCATAATACTCACCACCTCGGTCTGATCTCATGATTTTAACTTTTCTATCTAATTGTCTCTCGACTTCTGTAATGAACACCTCAAGGATGTCAACAGCCTGAGACATTTCATGAATTAGATATACATAACCATAACGAGACAGATCGTCTATAAAGGTGATAAAGTATCTCTCCTGTAAAACATGGAATGGAGAGTGGTTCGCAAATGTCTGTATGAATAATCTCAAGAAGCTCTTTGCTTCTTGTGGCACCTTTCTTTGTGTGTTTGGTTTGCTTTCCTTTTATGCAATCCACACACAATCCAAAATCAGTGAAGTCTAGGTTATCCAAAATCTCATTCTTCACTAATCTTTCAATTCTATCCCTAAAGATATGCCCCAGTCGTCTATGCCACAAGATAGAAGATTTTTCATCAATTAAGCCACGTTTAGAACAACATTTGAATGCAGGGTTAAAAGAGATTGTGCAAACTCATAATTCAAGGAAATTTTATACAACCATCACATAAAATTCCATGTCCAACTGAAATATAATTAAACATCAAATTGAGTTTTCCACTACCAAATAAAGCTGAATATCCAACAACATCTATTTGGATAAAGACATTAAATTCCTAGAAATTGAAGGTACATAAAAAGTGTTTACAAGATCCATCTGATGACCCGTCTCTAAGAGTAGTGGATAAGTTCCAACATACTCGACCTCCACTTTGAGACGGTTCCCATAAAGACAAATCTTTCACTTTCCTTCGGTTTCCTGGTTGTAAGGAATCCCTGCATTGAATTAGTTATGTGAGTTGTGGCTCCAGAGTCAATCCACCAAGTATTAGAAGGAACTTCAGTAAGATTTGATTCATAACATACAAAAGAAAGATTCATACCTTTCTTTTCGAACCAAGCCTTTCTCTTGTTGCAATCCTTCTTCACATGTCCTTTTCTGCCACAAAAGTAGCATTTGACAGTGAAAGTCTTTTCATGACCCTGGCTACTTTCCCCAGGTTCATTCCCTTTCTTTGGTGGAAACCTCTTACCTCTTCCATACTTTCCCTTCTTGTGTATAGCTCCTTGAGTTACTGCTAACACCGAGTGATGTCCTTCTTGCCTCAGTCTCACTTCCTCTTGAATACACATATTAGTCAGCTCATTCAAAATTCCACTTATCCTTATGAGTATTATAGTGAATCTTGAATGGTCCGGATTGAGGAGGAAGTGAGTTGAGGATGAACTGTACCAAGAAGGATTCATCTACTTTTATTCCCAGTGATATGTTGTTGGACTCCTCTACTACCATCATATTTCATGGTAGTTAACTCAGCCATAAGTGTGCCAGCTAATGACTTATCAGCAGATTTAAAACCGGTCTTTTACAGCAGTTAAAAGTTCTGAAGCGTTAGCAGTCTGAGGGAGTGAAGTTTTAATGTTGTTGGCAATGGTCATTTTAATGAACATAAGACTGAGTCTGTTCGACCTTTCCCAGGCTTTAGCATGACTGACCTGATCTGCTGTACTTTCAGCAGTGATTTCCTCAGGTTTCTCAACTA
>JAVJIF010029354.1:0-42981 GCA_038442645.1 Agave tequilana | reverse complement strand
TTATTTCCAGTCTTAATTGGAAAGTTTGATCAAAAGTCAAACTTTCAGCCCTAATTGGCCTGAACACTAGGCCTTATAGAGCCGAATATGGCCCAAACCGGAAGAAAACATGATTTTCAAGAGCTTAGAGTGGTATTACATAGTTTCTATATACAATTACTGCTAATTTATTTTATTTCTAGCGTTAATTGGGATTACTGACCTAAAGTCAAACTTGCATCTCCGATTGGCCTAGACCCACCATATAAGTGCCGAACATGGCCCAAACAGGGGGAATGAGGTTTTCAAGAGTCGGGAGTAGTATTACATAATTTTTATGTGTAATTACTACTAACTAAACTTATTTCTAGTCTTAATTGGGAAGTTTTACCAAAAGTTAATCTTTCAGCCTCGATTGGCCTAAACCAGGTCTTATAAGAGCCATATAGGGCCCAAACGGGGAGAAACCATGGTTTTCAGGATTCGGGAGTAGTTCACATAGTTTCTATGTATAAACTATAACTAATTAATTTGTTTCTATTCTTAATTTGTAAGTTTGACCAAAAGTCAAACTTTCAGCCCCAATTATCCAGAATTAGTCCTTATAAGAGCCTAATAGGGGCCAAACAAGAGGAAAACATGATTTTCAAGAGCTAAGAGTGATATTAGTTTCCATGTAAAATTAATGTGAATTAACCTGTTTCTAGTGTTAATTTGAAAGTGTAACAAAAAAATTAGACTTTAAGCCCTTGATAGCCTAAACTAGGCTTATAAGAGCCGAATAGGACCCAAACGGGTGAAAAGGCGGTTCCCATTAGGGCCCTATATTACTAATTAAAATTGTTTTAAGTTTAATTAGGAAGTCTGACCTAAAGTCGAACATTAAGCCCTTTGGCCTGAACTAGGCCTTATTAGAGCTGAATAGGGCCAAAACAGGGAGGAAAACAAGGTTTTTAAGAGTCGAGAGTGATATTACAAAGTTTTTATATAAACCACTATAAATTAAACTTTTTTTTATTCTTAATTTGGAAGTTTGATCAAAAGTGAAACTTTCAGCCTGATTGGCCTTATAAGAATCGAAAAGGAACTAAACGGGAAGAAAACATGGTTTTCAAGGGCCGTGAAAGGTATTACATAGTTTTTATGTACAATTACTACTAATTAATCTTGTTTTCAGTGTTAATTGGGAAGTTTGATTAAGAGTCAAACTTTCAGCCCCGATTGGCCAGAACTAGGTCTTATAAGAGCCGAATTATGGACCAAAAGGGAGGAAAACATAGTTTTCAAGGGCTGCGAATGGTATTACATAGTTTATATTTACAATTACGACTAATTAACCTTATTTCTAGTGTTATTGAGAAGTTTGAATAAAAATCAAACTTTCAGCCCTGTTTGGTCTGGACTAGACCTTATAACATAAGAGCCGAATAAGGTACAAACAGGAGAAACAAGGTTTCTAAGAGCAAGGAGAAGTAATACATAATTTTATGTATAATTACTACTAATTAAACTTGTTTCTCGTCTAAATTGGGAAGTTTTACCAAAAGTCAAACTTTCAGCCCCGATTGGTCTGAATTGGCTTCATAAGAGCCAAATAGGGACCAAACGGGAGGAAACATGGTTTTCTAGGATCATAAATGTATTACATAGTTTCTATGTACAATTACTATTAATTAAATTTGTTTCTAGTGTTAATTGGAAAGTTTAACCAAGAGTCAAACTTTAGCCCCGATTGGCCTGAATTAGGCCTTATAAGAGCCGATTAGGGCCCAAACGGGGAGAAAATGAGGTTTTCAAGAGCCGAGAGTAGTATGACATAGTTTTTATGTATAAATACTACTAATTAAACTTATTTTTAGTCTTAATTATAAAGTTGACCAAAAGTTAAACCTTCAGTTCTTATTAGCCTGAACTAGGCCTCATTAGAGCCGAATAGGACCCAATAGGGAGAAAACAAGGTTTTCAAGTGCTGAAAGTGGTATTACATAGTTTTTATGTACAATTAGTACTAATTAACCTTATTTCTAGAGTTAATTGGAAAGTTTGACCAAAAGTCAAACTTTTAGCCCCTATTAGTCTGAACTAGGCCTTATAAGAACCGAATAAAGTCCAAACAGGTAGAAAACGATTTTCAAGAGATGGGAGTAGAATAACATAGTTTTTATGTATTATTACTACTAATTAAACTTATTTCTAAGTTTGATTAAAAGTCAAACTTTCATCCCCGATTAGCCTGAACTAGGCCTTATAAGAGCCGAATAGGGACCAAACGGGAGAAAACATGGTTTTCAAGGGTCGTGAATAGTATTAAATAGTTTCTATGTACAATTACTACTAATTAACTTTGTTTATAGTGTTAATTGAGAAGTTTGACCAAAAGTCAAACTTTCAGCCCGATTGGCGTGAACTAAGCCTTTTAATAGCTAATTAGAGCCCAAATGGGGAGAAAATGAGGTTTTTAAGAGCTGAGAGTAGTAATACATAGTTTTTAAGTATAATTACTACTAATTAACAGTTTCTAGTCTTAATTTGAGAAATTTTACCAAAAGTCAAACTTTTAGCCCTGATTGGCCTGAAGTATGCCTTATAAAAGCAAATAGGGTCCAAACTTAAGGAAAACATGATTTTCAAGTGGTGAGAGTGGTATTACATAGTTTTTATGTACAATTACTGCTAATGAACCATGTTTCTAGTGTTAATTGGGAAGTTTGAGCTAAAATCAAATTTTCAATCCTGGTTAGCCTAAACTAAGCCTTATAAGAGCCGAATAGGGCTCAAACGGGTGAAAATACAGTTTACAAGAGCTCAGAGTAGTGTTTCATAGTTTTTTGTATAATTACAACTAAGTATACTTGTTTTAAGGCTTATTAGGAAGTTTGACCACAACGTCAAACCTTATAAGTGCATATTAGGGCCCAAACGGGAAGAAAATATGGTTTCAAGAGTTGACATTGGTATTACATAGTTCTATGTAGAATTAATACAAATTAATCTTGTTTCTAATTTTAATTGGGAAGTTTGGCCAAAAGTCAAACTTTCAGCCCTGATTGGCCTGAACTAGGCCATATCAGAGTCGAACAAGGCTCACATGGGAAGAAAACATAGTTTTCAAGAGCAAGTGAGCAAAATTACATAGTTTTTATGTACATTTACTACAAATTAACATAGTTTTCAAGTCAAACTTTAGTTACGATTGGTCTGAAATATGCCTTATAAGAGCCGAATAGGGCTAGACAGGGAGAAATCGAGGTTTTCAATAGCCGGGAGTAGAATTACATAGTTTTATGTATAGTTACTACAAATTAAACTTATTTCTATTCCTAATAAGGAAGTTTGCTCAAAAGTCAAACTTTCTGCCTTGATTGCCCTGAAGTTTGATCAAAGTAGTATTACATAGATTCTATGAACTTCTAATTAACCTTATTTCTAATATTAATCTAGAAGTTTGACAAAAAGTCATACTTTCAACACGATTTACCTGAACTATGCCTTTGAAGAGCAAAATAGGGCCCAAACGGGGAATAAATATGGTTTTCAAGAGCGTTGAGTAGTATTACATAGTTTTTATGTAAATTTACTATTAATTTTATGTGTTTCTAGTATTAATTGGGAAGTTTGACCAAAAGTAAAACTTTCAGTCCCGATTGGCCTGAACTAGGCCTTGTAAGAGCCGAATGAACCCAAACGAGAGGAAGACAAGGTTTTCAAGAGCCATGAGTGGTATTATATAGTTTCTATGTATAATTGCTACTAATTAACCTTATTTCTCGTCTTAGTTGGAAGTTTGACCAAAAGTAAAACTTTCAGCCCCGATTGGCTTGAACTAGGGCCTTATAATAGAGTCGAATAGGACCCAAATGGAAGGAAAACAAGGTTTTCAAGACGGGGAGAAACCATGGTTTTCAGGATTCGGGAGTAGTTCACATAGTTTTCTATGTATAAACTATAACTAATTAATTTGTTTCTATTTTTAATTTGTAAGTTTGACTAAAAGTCAAAGTTTCAGCCCCGATTAGCCAGAATTAGGCCTTATAAGAGACTAATAGGGGCCAAACAAGAGGAAAACATGATTTTCAAGAGGTAAGAGTGATATTACATAGTTTCCATGTAAAATTACTGCGAATTAACCTTGTTTCTAGTGTTAATTGGGAAGTTTGACAAAAAATTAAACTTTAAGCCCTTGATAGCCTAAAGTAGGCCTTATAAGAGCCGAATAGGACCCAAACGGGTGAAAAGGCAGTTTCCCATTAGGGCCTATACTACTAATTAAAATTGTTTTAAGTTTTAATTAGGAAGTTTGACCTAAAGTCAAACATTAAGCCCTTATTGGCCTAAATGAGGCCTTATTAGAGCTGAATAGGGCCAAAACAGGAGAAAACGAGGTTTTTAAGAGCCGATAGTGGTATTACAAAGTTTTTATATATAACCACTATAAATTAAACTTTTTTTACTCTTAATTTGAAAGTTTGATAAAAAGTGAAACTTTCAGCCCTGATTGACCTTATAAGAATTGAAAAGGAACTAAATGGGAAGAAACATGATTTCAAGGGCCGTGAATGGTATTACATAGTTTTTATGTATAATTACTACTAATTAATCTTGTTTTCAGTGTTAATTGGGAAGTTTGATAAAGAGTCAAAATTTCAGCCCCGATTGGCCAGAACTAGGTCTTATAAGAGCCGAATAGGGACCAAAAGGGAGGAAAACATAGTTTTCAAGGGCTGTGAATGGTATTACATAGTTTATATTTACAATTACGACTAATTAACCTTATTTCTAGTGTTATTGATAAGTTTGAATAAAAGTCAAACTTTCAGCCTTGTTTGGTCTGGACTAGACCTTATAACATAAGAACCGAATAAGGTACAAATGGGAAAAACAAGGTTTCTAAGAGAAAGGAGAGGTAATATATAATTTATGTATAATTGCTACTAATTAAACTTGTTTCTCGTCTTAATTGGGAAGTTTTACCAAAAGTCAAACATTCAACCCCGATTAGTCTGAACTAGGCTTCATAAGAGCCGAATAGGGACCAAACGGGAGGAAAATATGGTTTTCAAAGACCATGAATGGTATTACATAGTTTCTATATACAATTACTATTAATTAAATTTGTTTCCAGTGTTAATTGGAAAGTTTGACCAAGAGTCAAACTTTCAGCCCCGATTGGCCTGAATTAGGCCTTATAAGAGCCGATCAGGGCCCAAACGGGGAGAAAATGAGGTTTTCAAGAGCCGAGAGTAGTATGACATAGTTTTTATGTATAAATAATACTAATTAAACTTATTTTTCGTCTTAAGTATAAAGTTTGACCAAAAGTTAAACCTTCAGTTCTTATTAGCCTGAACTAGGCCTCATTAGAGCCGAATAGGACCCAAAAGGGAGAAAATAAGGTTTTCAAGTACTGAGAGTGGTATTACATTGTTTTTATGTATAATTAGTACTAATTAACCTTATTTCTAATGTTAATTGAAAAGTTTGACCAAAAGTCAAACTTTTAGCCACTATTAGTCTGAATTAGGCCATATAAGAACCGAATAAAGTCCAAACAAGTAGAAAACGAGGTTTTCAAAAGATGGGAGTAGAATAACATAGTTTTTATGTATTATTACTACTAATTAATCTTAATTCTAAGTTTGACCAAAAGTCAAACTTTCATCCCCGATTAGCCTGAACTAGGCCTTATAAGAGCCGAATAGGGACCAAACGGGAGAAAAATATGGTTTTCAAGGGCCGTGAATAGTATTACATAGTTTCTATGTACAATTACTACTAATTAACTTTGTTTATAGTGTTAATTGAGAAGTTTGAAAAAAGTCAAACTTTCAGCCCCGATTGGCGTGAACTAAGCCTTATAATAGCTAATTAGAGCCCAAACGGGGAAAAAACGAGGTTTTTAAGAGCTGAGAGTAGTAATACATAGTTTTTATTTATAATTCCTACTAATTAAATTGTTTCTAGTCTTAATTTTGAGAAGTTTTACCAAAAGTCAAACTTTTAGCCCCGATTGGCCTGAAGTATGCCTTATAAAAGCCAAATAGAGTCCAAACTTAAGGAAAACATGATTTTCAAGTGGTGAGAGTGATATTACATAGTTTTTATGTACAATTACTGCTAATGAACCATGTTTCTAGTGTTAATTGGGAAGTTTGAGCTAAATTCAAACTTTTAACCCTGGTTAGCCTAAACTAAGCCTTATAAGAGCCGAATAGGGCTCAAACGGGTGAAAATGTAGTTTTCAAGAGCCCAGAGTAGTGTTACATAGTTTTTTGTATAATTACTACTAAGTAAACTTGTTTTAAGGCTTAATTAGGAAGTTTGACCAAAGTAAAACCTTATAAGTATATATTAGGGCCCAAACGGGAAGAAAATATGGTTTTAAGAGTTAAGAGTGGTATTATATAGTTTCTATGTAGAATTAATACAAATTAATCTTATTTCTAGTTTTAGTTGGGAAGTTTAGCCAAAAGTCAAACTTTCAGCCCTGATTGGCCTGAACTAGGCCATATCAGAGCCGAACAAGGCTCACACGGTAAGAAAGCATAGTTTTCAAGAGCAAGTGAGCAAATTACATAGTTTTTATGTACATTTACTACAAATTAACATAGTTTTCAAGCCAAACTTTTAGTTACGATTGGTCTGAAATATACCTTATAAGAGCCGAATAGGGCCTAAACAGGGAGAAATCGAGGTTTTCAATAGCCGAGAGTAGAATTACATAGTTTTATGTATAGTTACTACAAATTAAACTTATTTTCTATTCTTAATAAAGAAGATTGATCAAAAGTCAAACTTTCAGTCATGATTAGCCAAAACTTGGCCTTATAAGAGCTAAATAGGGGCCAAAGAAGAGGAAAACATAATTTTCAAGAGCTAAGAGTGATATTACATAGTTTCTATGTACAATTACTGCGAATTAACCTTGTTTCTAGTGTTAATTGGGAAGTTTGACCAAAATTAAATTTTAAGCCCTTGATAGCCTAAACTAGGCCTTATAAGAGCCGAATAGGACCCAAACGGGTGAAAAGGCGGTTTCCCATTAGGGCCATATACTACTAATTAAAATTGTTTTAAGTTTTAATTAGAAAGTTTGACCAAAAAGTCGAACATTAAGCCCTTATTGGCCTGAACTAGACCTTATTAGAGCTGAATAGGGCCAAAACAGGGAGAAAACGAGGTTTTTAAGAGCCGAGAGTAGTATTACAAAGTTTTTATATATAACCACTATAAATTAAACATTTTTTATTTCTTAATTTGGAAGTTTGATCAAAAGTTAAACTTTCAGCCCTGATTGGGCCTTGTAAGAATCGAAAAGGGACTAAACGGGAAGAAAACATGGTTTTCAAGGGCCGTGATGGTATTACATAGTTTTTATGTACAATTACTACTAATTAACTTTCAGCCCCGATTGGCCAAAATTAGGTCTTTAAGAGCCGAATAGGGACAAAAAGGGAGGAAAAACATAGTTTTCAAGGGCTGTGAATGGTATTACATAGTTTTATTTTCAATTACGACTAGTTAACCTTATTTCTCGTGTTATTGAGAAGTTTGACTAAAAGTCAAACTTCAGCCCTGTTTGGTCTAGACTAGACCTTATAACATAAGAGCCGAATAAAGTACAAACGGGAAAAATATGGTTTCCAAGAGCAAGGAGAAGCAATAAATAGTTTTATGTATTACTACTAATTAAACTGTTTCTCGTCTTAATTGGGTAGTTTTACCATAAGTCAAACTTTCAGCCCCGATTGGCCTGAACTTGGCTTTTTAAAAGCCGAATAGGGACCAAACGTGAGGAAAACATGATTTTCAAGGGCCATGAAAGGTATTACATAGTTTCTATGTACAATTACTACTAATTAATTTTGTTTTTAGTGTTAATTGAAAAGTTTGACCAAGAGTTAAAATTTCAGCCCTGATTGGCCTGAGTAAGCCTTATAAGAGCCGATTAGGGCCCAAACGGGGAGAAAACGAGGTTTTCAAGAGCCGAGAATAGTATGACATAGTTTTTATGTATAATTACCACTAATTAAACTTCTTTTTAGTCTTAATTATAAAGTTTGACCAAAAGTCAAACCTTCAGTCTTATTTGCCTGAACTGGCCTTATTAGAGCTGAATAGGACTAAAACGGGAGAAAATAAGGTTTTCAAGTGCTGAGAGTGGTATTACATAGTTTTTATGTACAATTAGTACTAATTAACCTTATTTCTAGTGTTAATTAGAAAGTTTAATCAAGAGTCAAACTTCCAGCCCCTATCAGCCTGAACAAGAGTCAAACTAATTAACCTTATAAGAACCGAACGGCTTATTAGAGCCGAATAGGGACAAAAGGGAGAAAACATAGTTTTCAAGGGCCGGGAGTAAAATGACATAGTTTTTATGTATAATTACTACTAATTAAACTTATTTCTATGTTTGAACAAAAGTAAAAACTTTCATCCTGATTGGCCTGAATAGGCCTTATAAGAGCCAAATAGAGACCAAACGGGAGGAAAACATGGTTTTCAAGGGCCGTGAATAGAATTACATACTTTTTATGTATAATTACTACTAATTAATCTTTTTTATAGTGTTAATTGGAAGTTTGACCAAAAGTCAAACTTTGAGCCCCAATTAGCGTGAACTAGGCATTATAATAGCCGATTAAGGCCCAAAAGGGAGAAAACGAGATTTTCAAAAGCGAGAGTAGTATAGTAATAGATAGTTTTATGTATAATTACTACAAATTAAACTAGTTTCTAGTCTTAATTAAGAAGTTTTACTAAAGCCAAGTTTTCAGTCCCGATTGGCCTGAAGTAGGCCTTATAAGAGCCGAATAGGACGCAAACGGGTGAAAAGAAGGTTTCCCATTAGGGCCCATTCTACTAATTAAAATTGTTTTAAGTTTTAATTAGGAAGTTTGGCCAAAAGTCAAACATTAAGCACTTATTGGCCTGATTAGGCCTTATTAGAGCTGAATAGGGCCAAAACAGGGAGAAAATGAGATTTTTAAGAGCCGAGAGTAGTATTACAAAGGTTTTACACATAACCACTATAAATTAAACATTTTTTTATTCTTAATTTTGAAGTTTGATCAAAAGTGAAACTTTCAGCCATGATTGGGCCTTGTAAGAATCGAAAAGGGACTAAACGGGAAGAAAACATGGTTTTCAAGGGCCGTGATGGTATGACATAGTTTTTATGTACAATTACTACTAATTAACCTTGTTTTCAGTGTTAATTGGGGAGTTTGATCAAGAGTCAAACTTTCAGCCCCGATTGGTCAGAACTATGTCTTATAAGAGCCGAATAAGGATCAAAAGGGAGGAAAACATAGTTTTCAAGGGCTGTGAATGGTATTACATAGTTTATATGTACAATTACGACTAATTAACTTATTTCTAGCGTTATTGAGAAGTTTGACTAAAAGTCAAACTTTCAGCCCTGTTTGGTCTGGACTAGACTTATAACATAAGAGCCGAATAGGTACAAACGGGAAAAATTTGGTTTCCAAGAGCAAGGAGAAGTAATAAATAGTTTTATGTATTACTACTAATTAAACTTGTTTCTCGTCTTAATTGGGTAGTTTTACCATAAGTCAAACTTTCAGCCCCGATTGGCCTGAACTTGGCTTTTTAAAAGCCGAATAGGGACCAAACGTGAGGAAAACATGATTTTAAAGGGCCATGAAAGGTATTACATAGTTTCTATGTACAATTACTACTAATTAACTTTGTTTCTAGTGTTAATTGAAAAGTTTGACCAAGAGTTAAACTTTCAGCCCCGATTGGCCTGAGTAAGCCTTATAAGAGCCGATTAGGGCCTAAACGGGGAGAAAAACGAGGTTTTCAAGAGCCGAGAATAGTATGACATAGTTTTTATGTATAATTACAACTAATTAAACTTCTTTTTAGTCTTAATTATAAAGTTTGACCAAAAGTCAAACCTTCAGTCTTATTAGCCTGAACTGGCCTTATTAGAGCCAAATAGGACTAAAACGGGAGAAAATAAGGTTTTCAAGTGCTGAGAGTTGTATTACATAGTTTTTATGTACAATTAGTACTAATTAACTTTATTTCTAGTGTTAATTAGAAAGTTTGATCAAGAGTCAAACTTTCAGCCCCTATCAGCCTGAACTAGGCCTTATAAGAGCCGAACGCTTATAAGAGCCGAATAGGGACCAAAAGGGAGAAAACATAGCTTTCAAGGGCCGGGAGTAGAATGACATAGTTTTTATGTATAATTATTACTAATTAAACTTATTTCTATGTTTGACCAAAAGTAAAACTTTCATCTCCGATTGGCCTGAACTAGGCCTTATAAGAGCCAAATAGAGACCAAACGGGAGGAAAACATGATTTTCAAGGGCCGTGAATAGAATTACATAGTTTTTATGTATAATTACTGCTAATTAATCTTTTTTATAGTGTTAATTGGGAAGTTTGACCAAAAGTCAAACTTTGAGCCCCAATTAGTGTGACTAGGCCTTATAATAGTCGATTAAGGCCCAAACGGGGAGAAAACGAGGTTGACAAAAAGGGACCAAACGGGAGGAAAACATGGTTTTCTAGGATCATAAATGGTATTACATAGTTTCTATGTACAATTACTATTAATTAAATTTGTTTCTAGTGTTAATTGGAAAGTTTAACCAAGAGTCAAACTTTTAGCCCCGATTGGCCTGAATTAGGCCTTATAAGAGCTGATTAGGGCCCAAACGGGGAGAAAATGAGGTTTTCAAGAGCCGAGAGTAGTATGACATAGTTTTTATGTATAAATACTACTAATTAAACTTATTTTTAGTCTTAATTATAAAGTTTGACCAAAAGTTAAACCTTCAGTTCTTATTAGCCTGAACTAGGCCTTATTAGAGCCGAATAGGACCCAATAGGGAGAAAACAAGGTTTTCAAGTGCTGAGAGTTGTATTACATAGTTTTTATGTATAATTAGTACTAATCAACCTTATTTCTAGAGTTAATTGGAAAGTTTGACCAAAAGTCAAACTTTTAGCCCCTATTAGTCTGAATTAGGCCTTATAAGAACCGAATAAAGTCCAAACAGGTAGAAAACGAGGTTTTCAAGAGATGGGAGTAGAATAACATAGTTTTTATGTATTATTACTACTAATTGAACTTATTTCTAAGTTTGATTAAAAGTCAAACTTTCATCCCCGATTAGCCTGAACTAGGTCTTATAAGAGCCGAATAGGGACCAAACGGGAGAAAAACATGGTTTTCAAGGGTCGTGAATAGTATTACATAGTTTCTATGTACAATTACTACTAATTAACTTTATTTATAGTGTTAATTGAGAAGTTTGACCAAAAGTCAAACTTTCAGCCCCGATTGGCGTGAAGTAAGCCTTTTAATAGCTAATTAGAGCCCAAATGGGGAGAAAATGAGGTTTTTAAGAGCTGAGAGTAGTAATACATAGTTTTTAAGTATAATTACTACTAATAAACAGTTTCTAGTCTTAATTTTGAGAAATTTTACCAAAAGTCAAACTTTTAGCCCTGATTGGCCTGAAGTATGCCTTATAAAAGCCAAATAGAGTCCAAACTTAAGGAAAACATGATTTCAAGTGGTGAGAGTGGTATTACATAGTTTTTATGTACAATTACTGCCAATGAACCATGTTTCTAGTGTTAATTGGGAAGTTTGAGCTAAAATCAAATTTCAACCCTGGTTAGCCTAAACTAAGCCTTATAAGAGCCGAATAGGGCTCAAACGGGTGAAAATACAGTTTACAAGAGCCCAGAGTAGTGTTACATAGTTTTTTGTATAATTACTACTAAGTATACTTGTTTTAAGGCTTAATTAGGAAGTTTGACCACACGTCAAACCTTGTAAGTGCATATTAGGGCCCAAACGGGAAGAAAATATGGTTTCAAGAGTTGACATTGGTATTACATAGTTCTATGTAGAATTAATACAAATTAATCTTGTTTCTAGTTTTAATGGGAAGTTTGGCCAAAAGTCAAACTTTCAGCCCTGATTGGCCTGAACTAGGCCATATCAGAGTCGAACAAGGCTCACATGGGAAGAAAATATAGTTTTCAAGAGCAAGTGAGCAAAATTACATAGTTTTTATGTACATTTACTATAAATTAACATAGTTTTCAAGTCAAACTTTAGTTACGATTGGTCTGAAATATGCCTTATAAGAGCCGAATAGGGCCTAGACAGGGAGAAATCGAGGTTTTCAATAGCCGGGAGTAGAATTACATAGTTTTATGTATAGTTACTACATATTAAACTTATTTCTATTCCTAATAAGGAAGTTTGATCAAAAGACAAACTTTCTGCCTTGATTGCCCTGAAGTTTGATCAAGAGTAGTATTACATAGATTCTATGAACTTCTAATTAACCTTATTTCTAATATTAATCTAGAAGTTTGACAAAAAGTCATACTTTCAACCCGATTTACCTGAACTATGCCTTTGAAGAGCAGAATAGGGCCCAAACGGGGAATAAATATGGTTTTCAAGAGCGTTGAGTAGTATTACATAGTTTTTATGTAAATTACTATTAATTTTATGTGTTTCTAGTATTAATTGGGGAGTTTGACCAAAAGTAAAACTTTCAGTCCCGATTGGCCTGAACTAGGCCTTGTAAGAGCCGAATGAACCCAAACGAGAGGAAGACAAGGTTTCAAGAGCCATGAGTGGTATTATATAGTTTCTATGTATAATTGCTACTAATTAACCTTATTTCTCGTCTTAGTTGGGAAGTTTGACCAAAGTAAAACTTTCAGCCCCGATTGGCTTGAACTAGGGCCTTATAATAGAGTCAAATAGGACCCGAATGGAAGGAAAACAAGGTTTTCAAGAGATGTGAGTGGTAATATATTGTTTCTATGGACAACTACTGCTAATTAAACTTATTTCTAGTGTTGATTGGGAAGTTTGACCAAAAGATAAAATTTCAGCTAATTGGCGTGAACTAGGCCTTATAAGAGCCGAATAGGGCCCAACAGGGAGAAAATGACGTTTTCAAGAGCCGATAATTGTATTACATAGTTTAATGTATAATTACTACTAATTAAACTTGTTTCTAGTCTTAGTTGGGAGGTTTGATCAAAACGCAAAATTTCTGCCCCGATTGGTCTGAACAAGGCCTTATAAGGGCGAATATGACTTAAGAGGGAAGAAAACATGGTTTTAAAGAGCCAAGAGTAGTATTACATACTTTCTATGTTCAATTCCTATAAATTAAACTTGTTTTAGTCTTAATCTAAAAGTTTGACTAAAGGTCAAACTTTTAGCCCCGATTGGCCTTAATTAGGCATTAGAAAACCGAATAGGACACAAAAGTGGAGAAATCATGGTTTTCAAGAGCCGGGGAGTAGTATCGCAAAGTTTTTATGTAAAATTATTACTAATTAAACTTGTTTCTATTCTTAATCGGGAAGTTTGACCAAAAGTCAAACCTTTAGCCCGATTGGCCTGAACTACACATTATAAGAGTGATTAGGGCCTAAAATAGAGGAAAACAAGGTTTTGAAGTGTTGAGAGTGGTATTACATAGTTTTATGTACAATTACTACTAATTAACCTTATTTCTAGTGTTAATTAAAGTTTAATAAAAGTCAAACCTCAGCCCAATTGGCCTGAACTGCACATTATAAGACTTAATAGGGCCTAAACCAGAGGAAAACATGGTCTTCAAGTGCTGAGGTGGTATTACATAGTTCTATGTACAATTACTGTTAATAAACCTTATTTCTAGTGTTAATTGAAAGTGGTCAAACTTTCAACCCTGACTGGCCTGAACTGGGTCTTATAAGAGCTGAATAGGCCTAAACGGGGAGAAAACAAGATTTTCAAGAGCCAAAAAAAAACTATTACATAGTTTTATATATAACCGCTATAAATTAAACTTGATTTTATTCTTAATCTGAAAGTTGACCAAAAGGCAAACTTCACCCCGATGGCCTGAACTCGGCCAAATAAGTGCCAAATATGGCCCAAACCGGAGGAAAACATGGTTTACAAGAGCTGAGAGTGGTATTAAGTAGTTTCTCTGTACAATTACTGCAATTAACTAATTAATGAAAGTTAAAACAAATTGCAAACTTTTAGCTCCGATTGATTTGAACTCGACCTTATAAGAGCTAATAGGGCCTAACGGGGAGAAATTGCGATTTTCAAGATCTGGGAGTAGTATTTCATAGTTTTTATGTTTATTAATACTAATTAAACTTGTTTCTAGTCTTTGTTAGGAAGTTTGATAAAAAATCAAAACTTTCAGGCCCAATTAGCCTGAACTAAGCCGTATAAGAGCCGCATATGGCCCAAATGGGGAGAAAACATGGTTTAAAGAGCCCAAGAGTTGTATGCATAATTTCTATTTACAATTACTACTACCTAAACTTGTTTCCAGTCTTAATTGGAAGTTTTAACCAAAAGTCAAACTTTCAGCCACGATTGGCTGAACTAGTTATTATATGAGCTGAAGCGGACCCAAACAGGGAGTAGTATTACATAGTTTTTAGGTATAATTACTGCAAATTAAACTTGTTTCTAGTCTTATTGGAAAGTTTGGCCAAAGTCAAATTTTCAGCCTTGATTGGCCCCAATTAGGCCTTATAAGAGCTGATAGGGCCAAAAGAGGGAGAAAAATGGATTTCAAGAGCCGCAGTAGTATCACATAGTTTCTATATATAACTACTACTAATAAAATTGTTTCTATTTTTAATTTGAAAGTTTGACCAAAAGTCAAACTTTCAGCCCTGATTGGGCTGAATTCGGCCATATAAGTGCCAAATAGGGTCCAAACCCTAGGAAAACATGGTTTTCAAGAGCTGAGAGTGGTATTATAAAGTTCTATATACAATTACTACAATTAACCTTATTTCTTATTCTAATAAGGAAGTTTGACAAAAAGTCAAACCTTCTGCCCTTATGGCCGGAACTAGGCCTTATAAGAGCTGAATAGGATCTAAAACAAAAGGAAAAAACATGGTTTTCAAGAGTGGTATAACAGTTTCCATGTACAATGACTACTAATTAACCTTGTTTCTAGTGTTAATCAAGAAGTTTGACAAAAGTCAAAATTTCAATCCCGATTGGCCTGAAGTAAGCCGTATAATAGGCGAATGCAGTCTAAACGGGGAGAAAATGAGGTTTTCAAGAGCTGGGAGTAGTATTGATAGTTTTTATATATAATACTATAAATCAAACTTGTTTTCTATTTTTTAATTTGAAAGTTTGACAAAAATTCAAACTTTCAGCCCCGATTGCTTGTCTAGCCATGTAAGAGCTGAGTAGGGACTAAACGGGAGGAAAACATGACTTTCAAGGGCCGTGAATGGTATTGCATAGTTTCTATGTATAATTAATACTGATTAACTTTGTTTCTAGTGTTAATTGGGAAGTTTGACCAAAAGGCAAGTTTCAGCCCCTATTGGCCTTCGCTAGGCCTTATCCTTTAAGAGCAGAATAGGGTTCAAACTGGGAGAAAGTGTGATTTTCAATAGCCGGGTGTATGTAGTTACATAGCTTTTATGTATAATACTACATTAAACTTATTTCTGATTTTAATTAGAAAGTTTTAGCAAAAATAAAACCTTCAGTCCTTACTGGCCTAAACTAGGCCTTATAAGAGCCGAGTAGGGTCCAAACTGGAGGAAAACATGATTTTCAAGATCTGAAAGTGAGATTACATAGTTTTGTGCACAATTGCTACTAATTAACCTTATTTCAGCCTCAATTGACCTGAACAAGGAGTTATAAGAGCCGAATAAGGCACAAACGGGGAGAAAATATGGTTTTTAAGAGCCGAGAATAGTAATACCTAAATTATATATATAATTACGAGTAAATAAACTTATTTTCAAGTCTTAATTTGTATGTTTTTACCAAAAGTTAAACTTTCAGCCCATATGGCCTGAGCTAGGCATTATAAGAGCGAATATGGACAAAACAGGAGGAAATTATGGTTTTCAAGGGCTTTGAATGGTATTATATAGATTATATGTACAATTACTACCAATTAACCATGTTTCTTATGTTAATTGAGAAGATTGATTAAAAGTCAAACTTTCAGCCCCGATTGACCTGAACTAGGCTTATAAGAGCCGAATTAAGGCTTTATTAGAGCCGAATAGGACTAAAATTGGAGAAAATAAGGTTTTCAAGTGTTGAGAGTGGTATTACATAGTTTTTATGTACAATTAGTACTAATTAACCTTATTTCTAGTGTTAATTAGAAAGTTTGACCAAGAGTCAAACTTTCAGCCCCTACAGCCTGAACTAGGCCTTATAAGAGCCGAACGTCTTATAAGATCCGAATAGGGACCAAAAGGGAGAAAACATAGTTTTCAAGGGCCGGGAGTAGAATGACATAGTTTTTATGTATAATTACTACTAATTAAACTTTTTCTATGTTTGACCAAAAGTAAAACTTTCATCTCTGATTGGCCTAAACTAGGCCTTATAAGAGCCAAATAGAGACCAAACGGGAGGAAAACATGGTTTTCAAGGGCCGTGAATAGAATTACATAGTTTTTATGTATAATTACTACTAATTAATCTTTTTTATAGTGTTAATTGGGAAGTTTGACCAAAAGTTAAACTTTGAGCCCCAATTGGCGTGAACTAGGCCTTATAATAACCGATTAAGGCCCAAATGGGGAGAAAACGAGGTTTTCAAGAGCCGAGAGTAGTAATACATAGTTTTTATGCATAATTACTACAAA
Source organism: Agave tequilana (assembly GCA_038442645.1). Taxonomy (NCBI): domain Eukaryota; kingdom Viridiplantae; phylum Streptophyta; class Magnoliopsida; order Asparagales; family Asparagaceae; genus Agave; species Agave tequilana. The sequence continues at coordinate 26,325 of JAVJIF010029354.1, read as the reverse complement.
TTAGACTAGTTTCTAGTCTTAATTGAGAAGTTTTACTAAAAGCCATGTTTTCAGCCCGATTGGCTTGAAGTAGGCCTTATGAGAGCCGAATAGGGACCAAACGGGAGGAAAACATGATTTTCAAGGGCCGAGAAAGGAATTACGTAGTTCTATATACATTTTCTATTGATTAACCTTTTTTCTTGTGTTAATTGGGAAGTTTGACCAGAACTGAAACTTTTAGCCCCTATTGGCCTGAAAAGGACCTTATAAGAGCCTAATAGGGTCTAAATGTGAAGAAAATACAGTTTTCAAAAGTCAGGAGTAGTAATATATAGTTTTTATGTATAATTATTACTAATTATACTAGTTTCTAATCTTAATTGAGAAGTTTTACCAAAAGTGAAACTTTCAGTTCCGATTGGCCTGAACAAGACCTTATAATGGCCGATTAAGGCCCAAACGGGGAGAAAACGAGGTTTCAAGAGCCGAGAGTATATTATACATATTTTTTTATGTATAAAATTATTAATTAAACTAGTTTCTAGTCTTAATTGAGAAGTTTTACCAAGAGTCAAACTTTCAGCCCCGATTAGCCTGAACTAGACCTTATATGAGCCGAATAGGCCCAAACGGGGAGAAAACATGATTTTCAAGTGCTGAGAGTGGTATTGTATAGTTTATATACAATTATTACTAATTAACCTTATTTCTAATATTAAATTGGAAAGTTTGACCAAAAGTCGAACTTTCAGCCCTGATTAGCCTGAACTAGTCCTTATAAGTGCCTAATAAGGTCAAACCGGAGAGAAAATACAATTTTCAAAAGCCGAAAGTAGTAATACATAGTTTTTATGTATAATTACTCCTAATTAAACTAGTTTCTAGTCTTAATTGAGAAGTTTGACTAAAAGTCAAACTTTCAGCCCCGATTGACCTGAACTGGGCCTCATAAGAGCCGAATAGGGACCAAACGGGAGGAAAAACATGGTTTTCAAAGGTCGTGAATGGTGTTACATTGTTTTATGAATAATTACTTCTAATTAACCATGTTTCTAGTGTTAATGAGAAAGTTTGACCAAAAGTCAAGTTTTCAGTCCCGATTGGCCTAAACTAGGCATTATAATAGCCGATTAGGGCCCAAACAGGGAGAAAATAAGGTTTTCAAGAGTCATTAGCAGTAGCATATAGTTTTTATGTATAATTATTACTAATTAAACTATTTTCTAGTTAATTAGAAAGTTTTACCAAAAATCAAACTTTCAACCTCGATTGGCCTAAAGTACACCTTATAAGAGCCAAATAGTGACTAAACGGGAGGAAAATATGGTTTTCAAGGGCCGTAAAAGGTATTACATAGTGCTATGTACAATTACTACTGATTAACCTTATTTCTAGTGTTAACTGAGAAGTTTGACTAAAATTGAAACTTTCAGCTCCAATTAGCCTGAATTAGGCCTTATAAGAGCCTACTGGGCCAATCAGAGAGAAAATACAGTTTTCAAAAGTCAGGAGTAGTATTATATAGTTTTTATGTATAATTATTACTAAATAAACTTATTTCGAGTCTTAATGGAAAGTTTAACCAAAAGTCAAACTTTCAGCCCTTATGGCCACTGAACTAGGCCTTATAGAGCTGAATATGACCCAACCGGAAGAAAACATGATTTTCAAGTGCTTAGAGTGGTATTACATAGTTTCTATGTACAATTACTACTAATTTATTTTAATTCTAGCGTTAATTGGGATTACTGACCTAAAGTCAAAGTTGCATCTCCGATTGGCCTAGGCCGCCATATAAGAGCCGAACAAGGCCCAAACAGGGGGAAATGAGGTTTCAAGAGTCGGGAGTAGTATTACATAATTTTTATGTATAATTACTACTAACTAAACTTGTTTCTAGTTAATTGAGAAGTTTTACCAAAAATAAACTTTCAGCCCCGATTGGCCTAAACCAGGTCTTATAAGAGCCATATAGGGCCCAAACGGGGAGAAACCATGGTTTCAGGATTCGGGAGTAGTTCACATAGTTTCTATGTATATAAACTATAACTAATTAATTTGTTTCTATTCTTAATTTGTAAGTTTGACAAAAGTCAAACTTTCAGCCCCAATTAGCCAGAATTAGGCCTTATAAGAGCCTAATAGGGGCCAAATAAGAAGAAAACATAATTTTCAAGAGCTAAGAGTGATATTACATAGTTTCCATGTACAATTACTGCGAATTAACCTTATTTCTAGTTTTAATTGGGAAGTTTAATAAAAAATTAGACTTTAAGCCCTTGATAGCCTAAACTAGGCTTATAAGAGCCGAATAGGACCCAAACGGGTGAAAAGACGGTTTCCCATTAGGGCTTACACTACTAATTAAATTTTTTTTAAGTTTTAATTAGGAAGTTTGACCTAAAGTCGAACATGAAGCCCTTATTGGCCTGAACTAGGCCTTATTAGAGTTGAATAGGGCCAAAACACAGGGAGAAAATGAAGTTATTAAGAGCCGAGAGTGGTATTACAAAGTTTATATATAACCACTATAATTAAACTTTGTTTTATTCTTAATTTGGAAGTTTGATCAAAAGTGAAACTTTAAGCCCTGATTGGCCTTATAAGAATAGAAAAGGAACTAAACGGGAAGAAAACATGGTTTTCAAGGGCCGTGAATGGTATTACATAGTTTTTATATACAATTACTACTAATAATCTTATTTTCAGTGTTAATTGGGAAGTTTGATTAAAAGTCAAACTTTCAGCCCCGATTGGCCAGAACTAGGTCTTATAAGAGCCGAATAGGGACCAAAAGGGAGTAAAACATAGTTTTCAAGGGCTGTGAAGGGTATTACTTAGTTTATATTTACAATTACGACTATTTAACCTTATATCTAGTGTTATTGAGAAGTTTGAATAAAAGTCAAACTTTCAGCCCTGTTTGGTCTGGAGTAGACCTTATAACATAAGAACCGAATATGGTACAAATGGGAAAACAAGGTTTCTGAGAGCAAGGAGAAGTAATACATAATTCTATGTATAATTACTACTAATTAAACTCGTTTCTCGTCTAAATTGGGAAGTTTTACTAAAACTCAAACTTTCAGCCCCGATTGGTCTGAACAAGGCTTCATAAGAGCCGAATAGGGACCAAACGGGAGAAAAAAACAAGGTTTTCTAGGACCATGAATGGTATTACATAGTTTCTATGTACAATTACTATTAATTAAATTTGTTCTAGTGTTAATTGGAAAGTTTGACCAAGAGTCAAACTTTCAGCCCCGATTGGCCTGAATTATGTTATAAGAGTCGATAAGGGCCCAAACGAGGAGAAAAATGTGGTTTTCAAGAGCCGAGAGTAGTATGACATAGTTTTATGTATAAATACTACTAACTAAACTTATTTTTAGTCTTAATTATAAAGTTTGACTAAAAGTTAAACCTTCAGTTCTATTAGCCTGAACTAGGCCTCATTACAGCCGAATAGGACCCAAAAGGGAGAAAACAATTTCTAGTCTTAATTGGAAAGTTTAACCAAAAGTCAAACTTTCAGCCCTTATGGCCACTGAACTAGGCCTTATAGAGCCGAATATGGTCCAAACCGGAAGAAAACATGATTTCAAGAGCTTAGAGTGGTATTATATAGTTTCTATGTACAATTACTACTAATTTATTTTAATTCTAGCGCTAATTGGGATTACTGACCTAAAGTCAAACTTGCATCTCCGATTGGCCTAGGCCGCCATATAAGAGCCGAACAAGGCCAAACAGGGGGAAATGAGGTTTTCAAGAGTCGGGAGTAGTATTACATAATTTTTATGTATAATTACTACTAACTAAACTTGTTTCTAATCTTAATTGAGAAGTTTTACCAAAAGTTAAACTTTCAGCCCCGATTGGCCTAAACCAGGTCTTATAAGAGCCATATAGGGCCCAAACGGGGAGAAACCATGGTTTTCAGGATTCCGGTGTAGTTCACATAGTTTTCTATGTATAAACTATAACTAATTAATTTGTTTATATTAATTTGTAAGTTTGACCAAAATTCAAACTTTCAGCCCCAATTAGCCAGAATTAGGCCTTATAAGAGCCTAATAGGGGCCAAATAAGAGGAAAACATAATTTTCAAGAGCTAAGAGTAATATTACATAGTTTCTATGTACAATTAATGTGAAATAACCTTATTTCTAGTTTTAATTGGGAAGTTTAACAAAAAATTAGACTTTAAGCCTTGATAGCCTAAACTAGGCTTATAAGAGCCGAATAGGACCCAAACGGGGTGAAAAAAACGGTTTCCCATTAGGGCCTTACACTACTAATTAAAATTTTTTTAAGTTTAATTAGGAAGTTTGACCTAAAGTCGAACATGAAGCCCTTATTGGCCTGAACTAGGCCTTATTAGAGCTGAATAAGGCCAAAACAGGGAGAAAACGAAGTTATTAAGAGCCGAGAGTGGTATTACAAAGTTTTTATATATAACCACTATAAATTAAACTTGTTTTATTCTTAATTTGGAAGTTTGATCAAAAGTGAAACTTTAAGCCCTGATTGGCCTTATAAGAATCGAAAAGGAACTAAACGGTAAGAAAACAGGTTTTCAAGGGCCGTGAATGGTATACATAGTTTTTATGTACAATTACTACTAATTAATCTTATTTTCAGTGTTAATTGGGAAGTTTGATCAAAAGTCAAATTTCAGCCCTGATTGGCCAGAACTAGGTCTTATAAGAGCCGAAAAGGGACCAAAAGGGAGTAAAAACATAGTTTTCGAGGGCTGTGAATGGTATTACTTAGTTTATATTTACAATTACGACTAATTAACCTTATTTCTAGTGTTATTGAGAAGTTTGAATAAAAGTCAAACTTTCGGCCTGTTTGGTCTGGACTAGACTTTATAACATAAGAGCCGAATATGGTACAAATGGGAAAAACAAGGTTTCTAAGAGCAAGGAGAAGTAATACATAATTTTATGTATAATACTACTAATCAAACTTGTTTCTCGTCTAAATTGAGAAGTTTTACTAAAAGTCAAACTTTCAGCCCGATTGGTCTGAATAAGGCTTCATAAGAGCCGAAAAGGGACCAAACGGGAGGAAAACATGGTTTTCTAGGACCATGAATGGTATTACATAGTTTCTATGTACAATACTATTTGTTTCTAGTGTTAATTGGAAAGTTTGACCAAGAGTCATACTTTCAGCCACGATTGGCCTGAATTAGGTCTTATAAGAGACGATTAGGGCCCAAACGAGGAGAAAATGAGATTTTCAAGAGCGAGAGTAGTGTTACATAGTTTTATGTATAAATACTACTAACTAAACTTATTTTAGTCTTAATTATAAAGTTTGACCAAAAGTTAAACCTTCAGTTCTTATTAGCCTGAACTAGGCCTCATTACAGCCGAATAGGACCCAAAAGGGAGAAAACAAGGTTTTCAAGTGCTGAGAGTGATATTACATAGTTTTTATGTACAATTAGTACATTAACCTTATTTCTAGTGTTAATGGAAAGTTTGACCAAAAGTCAAACTTTTAACCCCTATTTAGTCTGAACTAGGCCTTATAAGAACCGAATAAAGTCCAAACAGGTAGAAAATGAGGTTTTCAAGAGATGGGAGTAGAATAACATAGTTTTTATGTATTATTACTACTAATTAAACTTATTTCTAAGTTTGACCAAAAGTCAAACGTTCATCCCCAATTAGCCTGAACTAGGCCTTATAAGAGCCGAATAGGGACCAAACGGGAGAAAAATATGGTTTTCAAGGGCCGTGAATAGTATTACATAGTTTCTATGCACAAGTACTACTAATTAACTTTATTTATAGTGTTAATTGAGAAGTTTGATCAAAAGTCAAACTTTCAGCCCCGATTGGCGTGAACTAAGCCTTATAATAGCTAATTATAGCCCAAACGGGGAGAAAACGAATAATGTATAATTACTAGGCCTTATAAGAGCCGAATAGGGCTCAAACGGGGTGTGAAAATGCAGTTTTCAAGAGCCCAGAGTAGTGTTACATTTTTTTTTGTATAATTACTACTAAGTAAACTTGTTTTAAGGCTTAATTAGGAAGTTGACCAAACGTCAAACCTCATAAGTGCATATTAGGGCCCAAACGGGAAGAAAATATGGTTTCAAGAGTTGACAATGGTATTACTAGTTCTATGTAGAATTAATACAAATTAATCTTGTTTCTAGTTTTAATTGGAAAGTTTGGCCAAAAGTCAAACTTTCAGCCTTGATTGGCCTGAACTAGGCCATATCAGAGCCGAACAAGGCTCACACGGGAAGAAAAACATAGTTTTCAAGAGCAAGTGAGCAAAATTACATAGTTTTTATGTACATTTACTACAAATTAATATAGTTTTCAAGTCAAACTTTTAATTACGATTGGTCTGAAATATGCCTTATAAGAGCCGAATAGGGCCTAAACAGGGAGAAATCGAGGTTTTCAATAGCCGGGAGTAGAATTACATAGTTTTATGTATAGTTACTACAAATTAAACTTATTTCTATTCTTGATAAAGAAGTTGATCAAAAGTAAAACTCTCAGCCCCGATTAGCCAGAAGTAGGCCTTATAAGAGCTAAATAGGGGCCAAAGAAGAGGAAAACATGATTTCAAGAGCTAAGAGTGATATTACATTGTTTCCATGTACAATTACTGCGAATTAACCTTGTTTCTAGTGTTAATTGGGAAGTTTGACCAAAAAATAAACTTTAAGCCCTTGATAGCCTAAACTAGGCCTTGTAAGAGCCGAATAGGACCCAAACGGGTGAAAAGGCGGTTTCCCATTAGGGCCCATTCTACTAATTAAAATTGTTTTAAGTTTTAATTAGGAAGTTTGACCAAAAGTCAAACATTAAGCCCTTATTGGCCTGAATTAGGCCTTATTAGAGCTGAATAGGCCCAAAACAGGGAGAAAATGAGGTTTTTAAGAGCCGAGAGTAGTATTACAAAGGGAGGAAAACATAGCTTTCAAGGGCTATGAATGGTATTACATAGTTTATATGTACAATTATGACTAATTAACCTTATTTTTAGTGTTATTGAAAAGTTTGACTAAGAGTTAAATTTTCACCACCGATTGGCCTGAGTAAGCCTTATAAGAGCCGATTAGGGCCCAAACGGGGAGAAAACGAGATTTTCAAGATCCGAGAATAGTATGACATAGTTTTATGTAATTACTACTAATTAAACTTCTTTTTAGTCTTAATTATAAAGTTTGACCAAAAGTCAACCTTCAGTCTTATGAGCCATGAACTAGGCCTTATTAGAGCTGAATAGGACCAAAACGGGAGAAAATAAGGTTTTCAAGTGCTGAGAGTGGTATTACATACTTTTTATGTACAATTAATACTAATTAACCTTATTTCTAGTGTTAATTAGAAAGTTTGACCAGAAGTCCAACTTTCAGGCCCTATCAGCCGAACAAAGCCCAAACAGGAAAAAAACGAGGTTTTCAAGGGCCGGGAGTAGAATGACATAGTTTTTTATGCATAATTACTACTTATTAAACTTATTTCTATGTTTGACCAAAAGTAAAACTTTCATCTCCGATGGCCTGAATTAGGCCTTATAAGAGCCAAATAGAGACCAAACGGGAGGAAAACATGGTTTTCAGGGGCCGTGAATAGAATTACATAGTTTTTATGTTTAATTACTACTAATAAATTTTTTATAGTGTTAATAGGGAAGTTTGACCTAAAGTCAAAATTTGAGCCCTAATTGGCGTGAACTAGGCCTTATAATAGCCGATTAAGGCCCAAACGGGGAGAAAACGAGTTTCAAGAGCCGAGAGTAGTAATACATAGTTTTTATGTATAATTAATACAAATTAAACTAGTTTCTAGTCTTAATTGAGAGGTTTTACTAAAAGCCAAGTTTTCAGCCCCGATTGGCCTGAAGTAGGCCTTATAAGAGCCGAATAGGGACCAAAGGGAGGAAAATATGATTTTCAAGGGCCGAGAAAAGTATTGCGTAGTTCTATATACAATTTCTATTGATTAACCTTTTTCTAGTGTTAATTGGGAAGTTTGATTAGAACTGAAACTTTTAGCCCCTATTGGCCTGAAAAGGGCCTATAAGAGCCTAATAGGGTCTAAACGGGGAGAAAATACAATTTTCAAAAGCTAGGAGTAGTAATATATTGTTTTTATGTATTATTGTTACTAATTATACTAGTTTCTAATCTTAATTGAGAAGTTTTACCAAAAGTGAAATTTTCTGTTCGAATTACCTGAACAATACCTTATAATGGCCGATTAAGGCCCAAACAGGGAGAAAACGAGGTTTCAAGAGCCAAGAGTAATAATACATAGTTTTTATGTATAATTACTATTAATTAAATTAGTTTCCAGTCTTAATTGAGAAGTTTTACCAAGAGTCAAACTTTCAGCCCCGATTAGCCTGAACTAGACCTTATATGAGCCGAATAGGGCCCAAACGGGAGAAAACATGATTTTCAAGGGCTGAGAGTGGTATTATATAGTTCTATATACAATTATTACTAATTAACCTTGTTTCTAATATTAAATTGGAAAGTTTGACCAAAAGTCAAACTTTCAGCCTTGATTAGCCTGAACTAGTCCTTATAAGTGCCTAATAAGGTCCAACCGGGGAGTAAATACAATTTTCAAAAGCCGAAAGTAGTAATACATAGTTTTTACATATAATTACTACTAATTAAACTAGTTTCTAGTCTTAATTGAGAAGTTTGACTAGAAGTCAAACTTTCAGCCCTGATTGGCCTGAATGGGCCTCATAAGAGCCGAATAGGGACCAAAAGGGAGGAAAACATGGTTTTCAAAGGTCGTGAATGGTGTTACATTATTTTTATGTATAGTTACTTCTAATTAACCTTGTTTCTAGTGTTAATGAGAAATTTAACCAAAAGTCAAGCTTTCAGTCCGACTGGCCTAAACTAGGCATTATAATAGCCGATTAGGGCCCAAACAGGGAGAAAATAAGGTTTTAAAGAGTCATTAGCAGTAGCACATAGTTTTTATGTATAATTATTACTAATTAAACTAGTTTCTAGTCATAATTAGAAAGTTTTACCAAAAATCAAACTTTCAGCCTCGATAGGCTAAACTACACCTTATAAGAGCCGAATAGAGACTAAACGGGAGGAAAATATGGTTTTCAAGGCCGTAAAAGGTATTACATAGTGCTATGTACAATTACTACTGATTAACCTTATTTCTAGTGTTAATTGAGAAGTTTGACTAAAATTGAAACTTTCCGCTCCTATTGGCCTGAATTAGACCTTATAAGAGCTAATGGGTCCAATCAGAGAGAAAATATAGTTTTCAAAAGTCAGGAGTAGTATTATATAGGTTTTATGTATAATTATTACTAAATAAACTTATTTTCAGTCTTAATTGAAAAGTTGACCAAAAGTCAAACTTTCAGCCCTTATTGGCCTGAACTAGGTCTTATAGAGCGGAATATGGCCCAACCGGAAGAAAACATGATTTCAAGAGCTTAGAGTGGTATTACATAGTTTCTATGTACAATTACTACTAATTTATTTTATTTCTAGCGTTAATTGGGATTACTGACCTAAAGTCAAACTTGCATCTCCGATTGGCCTAGGCCACCATATAAGAGCCGAACAAGGCCTAAACAGGGGGAAATAAGGTTTTCAAGAGTCGGGAGTAGTATTACATAATTTTTATTTGTAATTACTACTAACTAAACTTATTTCTAGTCTTAATTGGGAAGTTTTATCAAAAGTTAAACTTTCAGCCTCGATTGGCCTAAACCAGGTCTTAAAGAGCCATATAGGGCCCAAACGGGGAGAAACCATGGTTTTCAGGATTCGGGAGTAGTTCACATAGTTTCTATGTATAAACTATAACTAATTATTTGTTTCTATTTTTAATTTATAAGTTTGACCAAAAGTCAAACTTTCAGCCCCAATTAGCCAAAATTAGGCCTTATAGAGCCTAATAGGGGCCAAACAAGAGGAAAACATGATTTTCAAGAGCTAAGAGTGATATTAGTTTCCATGTAAAATTAATGCGAATTAACCTTGTTTCTAGTGTTAATTTGGAACTGTAACAAAAAAATTAGACTTTAAGCCCTTGATAGCCTAAACTAGGCTTATAAGAGCCGAATAGGACCCAAACGGGTGAAAAGGCGGTTTCCCATTAGGGCCCTATATTACTAATTAAAATTGTTTTAAGTTTTAATTAGGAAGTTGACCTAAAGTCGAACATAAGAACTAAGCCCTTATTGGCTTGAACTAGGGCTTATTAGAGCTGAATAGGGCCAAAACAGGGAGAAAATAAGGTTTTTAAGAGTCAGAGAGTGGTATTACAAAGTTTTTATATATAACTACTATAAATTAAACTTTTTTATTCTTAATTTGGAAGTTTGATCAAAAGTAAAATTTTCAGCCCTGATTGGCCTTATAAGAAATCGAAAAGGAACAAACGGGAAGAAAACATAGTTTTCAAGGGCCGTGAATGGTATTACATAGTTTTATGTACAATTACTACTAATTAATCTTATTTTCAGTGTAATTGGGAAGTTTGATTAAGAGTCAAACTTTCAGCCCCGATTGGCCAGAACTAGGTCTTATAAGAGCCGAATAGGGACCAAAAGGGAGGAAAACATAGTTTTCAAGGGCTGCGAATGGTATTACATAGTTTATATTTACAATTACGACTAATTAACCTTATTTCTAGTGTTATTGAGAAGTTTGAATAAAAGTCAAACTTTCAGCCCTGCCTGTTGGTCTGGACTCGACCTTATAACATAAGAGCCGAATAAGGTACAAACGGGAGAAACAAGGTTTCTAAGAGCAAGGAGAAGTAATACATAATTTTATGTATAATTACTACTAATTAAACTTGTTTCTCGTCTAAATTGGGAAGTTTTACCAAAGTCAAACTTTCAGCCCCGATTGGTCTGAATTAGGCTTCATAAGAGCCGAATAGGGACCAAACGGGAGGAAAACATAGTTTTCTAGGATCATAAATGGTATTACATAGTTTCTATGTACAATTACTATTAATTAGATGTTTTCTAGTGTTAATTGTAAAGTTTAACCAAGAGTCAAACTTTCAGCCCGATGGCCTGAATTAGGCCTTATAAGAGCCGATTAGGGCCCAAACGGGGAGAAAATGAGGTTTTCAAGAGCCGAGAGTAGTATGACATAGTTTAATGTATAAATACTACTAATTAAACTTATTTTTAGTCTTAATTATAAAGTTTGACCAAAAGTTAAGCCTTAATTCTTATTAGCCTGAACAAGGTTTTCAAGTGCTGAGAGTGGTATTACATAGTTTTTATGTACAATTAGTACTAATTAACCTTATTTCTAGTGTTAATTGGAAAGTTTGACCAAAAGCAAACTTTTAGCCCCTATTAGTCTGAACTAGGCCTTATAAGAACCGAATAAAGTCAAACAGGTAGAAAATGAGGTTTTCAAGAGATGGGAGTAGAATAACATAGTTTTTATGTATTATTACTACTAATTAAACTTATTTCTAAGTTTGACCAAAAGTCAAACTTTCATCCCTGTTAGCCTGAACTAGGCCTTATAAGAGCCGAATAGGGACCAAACAGGAGAAAAACATAGTTTTCAAGGGTCGTGAATAGTATTACATAGTTTATATGTACAATTACTTCTAATTAACTTTGTTTATAGTGTCAATTGAGAAGTTTGACCAAAGTCAAACTTTCAGCCCCGATTAACATGAACTAAGCCTTATAATAGCTAATTAGAGCCCAAACGGGGAGAAAACGAGGTTTTAAGAGCTGAGAGTAGTAATACATAATTTTTAAGTATAATTACTACTAATTAAACAGTTTCTAGTCTTAATTTTGAGAAATTTTACCAAAAGTCAAACTTTTAGCCCTGATTGGCCTGAGTATGCCTTATAAAAGCCAAATAGAGTCCAAACTTAAGGAAAACATGATTCTCAAGTGGTGAGAGTGGTATTACATAGTTTTTATGTACAATTACTGCTAATGAACCATGATTCTAGTGTTAATTGGGAAGTTTGAGCTAAAATCAAACTTTCAACCCTGGTTAGCCTAAACTAAGCCTTATAAGAGCCGAATAGGGCTCAAACGGGTGAAAATGCAGTTTACAAGAGCCCAGAGTAGTGTTACATAGTTTTTTGTATAATTACTACTAAGTATACTTGTTTTAAGGCTTAATTAGGAAGTTTGACCACACGTCAAACCTTATAAGTGCATATTAGAGCCCAAATGGGAAGAAAATATGGTTTCAAGAGTTGACATTGGTATTACATAGTTCTATGTATAATTAATACAAATTAATCTTGTTTCTAGTTTTAATTGGGAAGTTTGGCCAAAAGTCAAACTTTCAGCCCTGATTGGCCTGAACTAGGCTATATCAGAGTCGAACAAGGCTCACATGGGAAGAAAACATAGTTTTCAAGAGCAAGAGAGAAAAATTACATAGTTTTTATGTACATTTACTACAAATTAACATAGTTTTCAAGTCAAACTTTAGTTACGATTGGTCTGAAATATGCCTTATAAGAGCCGAATAGGACCTAAACAGGGAGTAATCGAGGTTTTCAATAGCCGGGAGTAGAATTACATAGTTTTATGTATAGTTACTACAAATTAAACTTATTTCTATTCTTAATAAGGAAGTTTGATCAAAAGTCAAACTTTCTGCCTTGATTGCCCTGAACTCGGCGTTATAAGAACCGAATAGGCCCAAATAGGGAGAAAACGTCAAGAGCCGAGAGTAGTATTACATAGATTCTATGAACTTCTAATTAACCTTATTTCTAATCTTAATTTAGAAGTTTGACAAAAAGTCATACTTTCAACCTGATTTACCTGAACTATGCCTTTGAAGAGCAGAATAGGGCCCAAACGGGGAATAAATATGGTTTTCAAGAGCGTTGAGTAGTATTACATAGTTTTTATGTAAATTTACTATTAATTTTATGTGTCTCTAGTATTAATTGGAAGTTTGAGCAAAAGTAAAACTTTCAGCCCCGATTAGCCTGAATTAGGCCTTGTAAGAGCCGAATAATCTAAACGAGAGGAAGACAAGGTTTTCAAGAGCCATGAGTGGTATTATATAGTTTCTATATATAATTGCTACTAATTAACCGTAATTCTCGTCTTAGTTGGGAAGTTTGACCAAAAGTAAAACTTTCAGCCCCGATTGGCTTGAACTAGGGCCTTATAATAAAGTCGAATAGGACCCGAATGGAAGAAAAACAAGGTTTTCAAGAGATCTGAGTGGTAATATATTGTTTCTATGGACAACTACTGCTAATTAACCTTATTTCTAATGTTGATTGGGAAGTTTGACCAAAAGATAAATTTTCAGCTAATTGGCGTGAACTAGGCCTTATTAAGAGCCGAATTGGGCCCAACAGGGAGAAAATGACGTTTTCAAGAGCCGATAATTATATTACATAGTTTTAATGTATAATTACTACTAATTAAACTTGTTTCTAGTCTTAGTTGGGAGGTTTGATCAAAACGCAAACTTTCTGCCCCGATTGGTCTGAACAGGCCTTATAAGGGCCGAATATAACTTAAAAGGAAGAAAACATGGTTTTAAAGAGCCAAGAGTAGTATTACATACTTTCTATGTTCAATTCCTATAAATTAAACTTATTTTTAGTCTTAATCTGAAAGTTTGATCAAAGGTCAAACTTTTAGCCCCGATTGGCCTTAATTAGGCATTAGAAAATCGAATAGGGCACAAAAGTGGAGAAATCATGGTTTTCAAGAGCCGGGAGTAGTATCGCAAAGTTTTTATGTAAAATTATTACTAATTAAACTTGTTTCTATTCTTAATCGGGAAGTTTGACCAAAAGTCAAACCTTTAGCCCGATTGGCCTGAACTACACATTATAAGAGCTGATTGGGGCCCAAAACGGAGGAAAACAAGGTTTTGAAGTGTTGAGAGTGGTATTACATAGTTTTATGTACAATTACTGCTAATTAACCTTATTTCTAGTGTAATTAAAGTTTAATAAAAGTCAAACCTTCAGCCCTAATTGGCCTGAACTGCACATTATAGGAGCTTAATAGGGCCTAAACCAGAGGAAAACATGGTCTTCAAGTGCTGAGGTGGTATTACATAGTTATATGTACAATTACTGTTAATAAACCTTATTTCTAGTGTTAATTGAAAGTGGTCAAACTTTCAACCCTGATTGGCCTGAACTGGGCCTTATAAGAGCTGAATAAGGCCTAAACGGGGAGAAAACAAGATTTTCAAGAGCCAAAAAAACTATTACATAGTTTTATATATAACCACTATAAATTAAACTTGATTTTATTCTTAATCTGAAAGTTGACCAAAAGGCAAACTTTCAGCATCGATTGGCCTGAACTCGCCAAATAAGTGCCAAATATGGCCCAAACTGGAGGAAAACATGGTTACAAGAGCTGAGAGTGGTATTAATGTGCTAATGACTCTTGAAAACCTCATTTTCTCCCTATTTGGGCCCTAATCGGCTATAATAATGCCTAGTTTAGGCCAATCGGGACTGAAAGTTTGACTTTTGGTCAAACTTTTTCATTAACACTAGAAACAAGGTTAATTAGTAGTAATTGTACATAAAAATAATGTAACACCATTCACGGCCTTTGAAAACCATGTTTTCCTCCCGTTTGGTCCCTATTCGGCTCTTATGGCCCAGTTCAGGCCAATCGGGACTGAAAGTTTGACTTTTAGTCAAACTTCTCAATTAAGACTAGAAACTAGTTTAATTAGTAGTAATTGTAAAAACTATGTTACTACTTCCGGCTTTTGAAAACTGTATTTTCTCCCCGGTTGGACCTTATTAGGCTCTTATAAGGATTAGTTCAGGCTAATCAGGGCTGAAAGTTTGACTTTTAGTTAAACTTTCCAATTTAATATTAGAAATAAGGTTAATTAGTAATAATTGTATATAGAAACTATACAATACCACTCTCAGCCTTGAAAATCATGTTTTCTCCCGTTTGGGCCATATTCAGCTCATTTAAGGTCTAGTTCAGGCTAATCGGGGCTGAAAGTTTGACTCTAGGTAAAACTTCTCAATTAAGACTAGAAACTAGTTTAATTAGAAGTAATTATACATAAAAACTTTGTATTATTACTCTTGGCTCTTGAACCTTGTTTTCTCCTGTTTGGGCCTTAATCGGCCATTATAAGGCCTTGTTCAGGCCAGTCGGGACTGAAAGTTTCACTTTTGGTAAATCTTCTCAATTAAAACTAGAAACTAGTATAATTAGTAGTAATTATACATAAAAACTATATATTATTACTCCTGACTTTTGAAAACTGTATTTTCTCCCCGTTTGGACCCTATTAGGCTCTTATAAGGCCCTTTTCAGGCCAATGGGGCTAAAAGTTTCAATTCTGGTCAAACTTCCCAATTAACACTAGAAAAAAAGGTTAATCAATAGAAATTGTACATAGAACTACGTAATACCATTCTCGGTCCTTGAAAATCATGTTTTCCTCCCGTTTGGTCCCTATTCGGCTCTTATAAGGCCTACTTTAAGCCAATCGGGGCTGAAAACTTGACATTTAGTAAAACTTCTCTTCTCAATTAAGACTAGAAACTAGTTTAATTAGTAGTAATTATACATAAAAACTATGTATTACTACTCTCGGCTCTTGAAAACCTCGTTTTCTTCCCGTTTGTGCCCTAATCGGCTATTATAAGGCCTAGTTCACGCCAATCAGGGCTCAAAATTTGACTTTTGGTCAAACTTCCTAATTAACACTATAAACAAGATTAATTAGTAGTGATTATACATAGAAACTATGTAATACTAGTCACGGCCCTTGAAAATCATATTTTCCTCTCGTTTGGTCTCTATTTGGCTCTTATGAGGCCTAGTTCAAGCCAATCGGAGATGAAAGTTTGATTTTTGGTCAAACATAGAAATAAGTTTAATTAGTAGTAATTATAAATAAAAACTATGTCATTCTACTCCCGGCTCTTGAAAAACTCGTTTTCTCCCTGTTTGGGCTTTGTTCGGCTCTATAAGGCCTAGTTCAGGCTGATAGAAGCTGAAAGTTTGACTTTTGGTCAAACATTTCAATTAACACTAGAAATAAGGTTAATTAGTACTAATTGTACATAAAAACTATGTAATACCACTCTCAGCACTTGAAAACCTTATTTTCTCCCGTTTGATCCTATTCGGCTCTAATAAGGCCTAGTTCAGGCTAATAAGACTAAAGGTTTAACTTTTAGTCAAACTTTATAATTAAGACTAAAAACAAGTTTAATTAGTGGTAATTATACATAAAAAGTATGTCATACTACTCTCAGCTCTTGAAAACCTCATTTGCTCCCCGTTTGGGCACTAATCGGCTCTTATAAGGCTTACTCAGGCCAATCGGGGCTGAAAGTTTAACTCTTGGTCAAACTTTTCAATTAACACTAGAAACAAAGTTAATTAGCAGTAATTGTACATAGAAACTATGTATTACCATTCATGGCCCTTGAAAACCATGTTTTCCTCCCGTTTTGTCCCTATTCGGCTCTTATAAATCCTAGTTCAGGCCAATCGGGGCTGAAAGTTTGATTATGGTAAAACTATCAAATTAAAATGAGAAACAAGTTTAATTAGTAGTAATTATATAAAAAATCTATGTATTACTTCTCCTTGATCTTGAAAACCTTGTTTTTCCCTGTTTATACCTTATTCGGCTCTAATATTATAGTCCAGACCAAACAGGGCTGAAAGTTTGACTTTTATTCAAACTTCACAATTAAAACTAGAAATAAGGTTAATTTGTCATAATTGTACATATAAACTATTAATACCATTCACAACCCTTGAAAACTATGCTTTCCTCCCTTTTGGTCCTATTCGGCTCCTATAACACCTAGTTCAGGCCAAGCAGGGCTGAAAGTTTGACTCCTGATCAAACTTCCGAATTTACACTGAAAACAAGGTTAATTAGTAGTAATTGTATATAAAAATTATGTAATACCATTCACGACCCTTGAAAACTATGTTTTCCTCCCGTTTAATCCTTTTCGACTCTTATAAGGCCAATCAAGGCTGAAAGTTTCACTTTTGATCAAACTTTCAAATTAAGAATAGAAAAAAGTTTAATCTATAGTGGTTATACATAAAAACTTTGTAATACTACTCTCGGCTCTTAAAAACCTCGTCTTCTCCCTGTTTTGACCCTATTCAGCTCTTATAAGACCTAGTTCAGGCCAATCAGGGTTAAAAGTTTGCCTTTTGGTCAAACTTTCAATTAAGATTAGAAACAAGGTTAATTAGTCGTAATTGCATATAGAAACTAATTAATACCACTCACGGCTCTTGAAAATCATTTTTCTCTCGTTGGGGCCCGATTTGGTTCTTATAATGCGTAGTTCAGGCCAATTGGGCTGAAGGTTTGACTTTTGGTCAAACTTCCCGATTAGGAATAGAAACAAGTTTAATTAGTAATAATTATATATAAAAATATGTGATACTATTCTCGGCTCTTGAAAATCATGCTTTCTCCCTGTTTATGGTCTATTTGGCTCTTACAGTGCCTTGTTCAGGCTAATCGGGGCTAAAATTTAACTTTTTGTCAAACTTCCAGATTAAGATAGGAAACAACTTTAATTTGTAACATAGAAATTATGTAATACTACTATCATCTCTTTAAAACCACATTTTCCCCTCGTTTGGGCTATATTCGGCTCTTATAAGGCCTTATCAGGCCAATCGGGGCTGAATGTTTGACTTTTGATCAAACTTCACAATTAAGAGGAGAACCAGTTTAATTAGGAGTAATTATACATAAAAATTATGTAATACAACTCACGACTCTTGAAAAAACCGCATTTTCTCCCCGTTTGGGCCCTATTTGGCTCTTATAGGGCGGGCTGAAAGTTTGATTTTAGATCAAACTTCCCAATTAACACTAGAAACAAGGTTAATTAGCAGTAATTGTACATAAAAACTATGTAATACTACTCACGGTCTTGAAACCTTATTTTCTTCCCATTTGGGGTCTTATTCGGCTCTTATAAGGCCTAACTCAAGCCATTCATGGCTGAAAGTTTTACTTTTGATCAAACTTCCTAATTAAGACTAGAAACACATAAAATTAGTAGTAAATTTACATAAAAACTATAATATAACTCGAGGCTCTTGAAAATATGTTTTCTCCCCGTTTGAACCCTATTTAACTAAGGCCTAATTCAGGTAAATCGGGCTAAAAGTATGATTATGGTCAAACTTCAGATTAAGACTTGAAATTACATTAATTAGCAGTAATTGTGCATAGAATCTATGTAATACTATTCCCGGCTCTTGAAAAATCACGTTTTCTCCCTGTTTGGCCCTTATTCTGCACTTATAAAGCCGAGTTCAGGGCAATCGGGGTTGAAAGTTTGACTTTAATTAAATTTTCTAATTAAGACTAGAAATAAGTTTATAATTTTGAGTAATTATATATAGAAACTATGTAATTTACTCCCAGCTATTGATAACCTCGGTTTCTCCCCGTTTGGGCCCTATACAGCTCTTATAAGGCATATATATATGCGGCTAATCAGGGCAGAAATTTGACTTTTGATCAAATTTGCCAATTAATACTAGAAACAAAGTTAATTAATAGTAAATGTACATAGAAACTATGTAATTCCACTCCCAGCTCTTGAAAATCTCGTTATCTCCTCATTTGGGTTTTATTCGGCTCTTATAATACCTAGTTTAGGCCAATCGGGGTTTGAAAGTTTGACTTTTGGCCCTGTTTTTGGCCAAAACTTAAAAATAGAAACAAGTTTAATTAGTAGTAATTATACATAGAAACTATGTGATACTACTGCAGACTCTTGAAATCCATGTTTTCTCCCTATTTTTGGCCCTATTCGCTCTTATAAGGCCTAATTGGGGCCAATCAAGGCTTAAAGTTTGACTTTGGCAAAACTTTCTAATTAAGACTAGAAACAAGTTTAATTAGTAGCAATTGTACCTAAAAACTATGTAATACTACTTCTCGTTTGGGTCCTATACAGCTCATATAATAACTAGTTCAGGCCAATCGTGGCTGAAAGTTGACTTTTAGTTAAAACTTCCAAATTAAGACTGGAAACAACTCTTGGCTCTTTAACCCATGTTTCTCCCCATTTGGGCCATATTCGGCTCTTATAAGGCTTAGTTCAGGCTAATCGGGCCTGGAAGTTTGATTTTTGATCAAACTTTCTAACTAAGACTAGAAACAAGTTTAATTAGTAGTAATAAACATAAAAACTATGAAATACTACTCCAATATTTAAAAACCGCAATTTCTCCCCGTTAAGCCCTATTAGCTCTTATAAGGTCGAATTCAAACCAATCGGAGCTAAAAGTTTGATATTTAGTTTAACTTTTCAATTAATACTAGAAACATGGTTAATTGTAATAATTGTACATAGAAACTACGTAATACCACTCTCAGCTCTTGTAAACCATTTTTCCTCCTGTTTGGGCCATATTGGCGCTTATTTGGCCAAGTCCAGGCCAATCAGGGCTGAAAGTTTGACTTTTGGTCAACTTTTAGATTAAGAATAAAAACAAGTTTAATTTATAGTGGTATATATAAATCTATTAATACTTTTTTTGGCTCTTGAAAATCTCATTTTCTCCCCGTTAGGCCCGATTCAGCTCTTATAAGGCCCAGTTCAGGCCAATCAGGGTTGAAAGTTTGACCAAGATCAAACTTTCAATTAACACTAGAAATAAGGTTTATTAGCAGTAATTGTACATAGAACTATGTAATACCATTCACGGCCCTTGGAAACCATGTTTCCTCCCGTTTGGCTCTTGAAAAACTATGTGCTACTACTCTCGGCTCTTAAAAATCTCATTTTTCTCCCCGTTTGGGCCTTAATCGGCTATTATAAGGCCTACTTCAGGCCAAACGGGGCTGAAGATTTGACTTTTGGTCTTACTTCTCCATTAATACTAGAAACAAGTTTAACAAGTAGTAATTATACATATAAACTATGTAATACTACTCTCGGCTCATGAAAACTGTATTTTCTCCCAGTTTGGACCCTATTCGGCCTTTATAAGGCCTAGTTCGGCCAATCGGGGTTGAAAATTCGACTTTTGATCAAAATTTCTAATTAACCCTAGAAACAAGTAGCAGTAATTACATATAAAAATTATGTAATTCTGCTCACGGCTCATGAAAACCTCGGTTTCTCCCCGTTTGGACCCATTCAGCTCTTATAAGAAAATTTCAGGCCAATCGGGGCTGAAAGTTTGACTTTTGGTCAAACTTACAATTAAGGCTATAATAAGGTTAATTAGTAGTAAATGTACATAGAAACTACGTAATTTCACTCACGACTCTTGGAAATTATGTTTTCCTCCCGCTTGGTCCCATTCGGCTCTTATAAGGCCTAGTTCAAGCCAATCGGGGCTAAAAGTTTGACTTTTAGTAAAACTTTCAAATTAAAAATGCAAACAAGTTTAATTAGTAGTAGTTAAACATTGAAACTATTTAAATAAGAGCCGAATAGGGATCAAATAGGAGGAAACATGGTTTACAAGGGCCATGAATGGTATTACATAGTTCAATGTACAATTACTACTGATTAACCTTATTTCTAGTGTTAATTGGGAAGTTTTAACCAACAATTCAAACTTTCAGCCCTGATTGGCGTAAACTAAAAACCTTATAAGAACCGAATAGGGACCAAACGGGAGAAAAATATGGTTCCAAGGGCCGTGAATGGTATTATATAGTTTTATGTACAATTACTGCTAATAAACCTTATTTCTAGTGTTAATTGAAAGTTTGACCAAAAGTCAAACTTTCAACCCTGATTGGCCAGAACTGGGCCTTATAAGAGCTGAATAGGGCCTAAATGGGGAGAAAATGAGATTCTCAAGAGCCAAAAAAAGTATTAATAGTTTTATATATAACTACTATAAATTAAACTTGTTTTATTCTTAATCTAAAAGTTGACCAAAAGTCAAACTTTCAGCCTAGATTGGCCTGAACTCAGCCAAATAAGCGCCAAATATGGCCCAAACTGGAGGAAAACATGGTTTACAAGAGCTGAGAGTGGTATTACGTAGTTTCTATGTACAATTACTGCAATTAATCGTGTTTCTAGTATTAATGGAAAAGTTAAACCAAATATCAAACTTTTAGCTCCAATTGGTTTGAACTCGACCTTATAAGAGCTAATAGGGCCCAACGGGGAGAAATTGCGGGTTTTCAAGATATGGGAGTAGTATTTCATAGTTTTTATTTTTATTACTACTAATTAAACTTGTTTCTATATTAGTTAGAAAGTTTGATCAAAAATCAAACTTTAAGGCCCGATTAGCCTGAACTAAGCCTTATAAGAGCCGAATATGGCCAAAATGGGGAGAAAACATGGTTTAAAGACCCAAGAGTTGTATTACATAATATCTATATACGATTACTACTACCTAAACTTGTTTCTAGTCTTAATTTGAAAGTTTTAACCAAAAGTCAAACTTTCAGCCACGATTGGCCTAAACTAGTTATTATATGAGCTGTATAGGACCCAAACGAGGAGTAGTATTACATAGTTTTTTGGTATAATTACTACTAATTAAACTTGTTTCTAGTCTTAATTAGAATGTTTGGCCAAAGTCAAACTTTCAGCCTGATTGACCCAAATTAGGCCTTATAAGAGCCGAATAGGGCCAAAACAGGAAGAAAACATGGATTCAAGAGTCTGCAGTAGTATCACATAGTTTCTATGTATAATTATTACTAATTAAACTTATTTCTATTTTAAGTTTGGCCAAAAACAGGGCCAAAAGGTCAAACTTTCAACCCCGATTGGCCTGAACTAGGTATTATAAGAGCCGAAAAAACCCAAATAAGGAGATAACGAGATTTTCAAGAGCTGGGAGTGGAATCACATAGTTTCTATGTACATTTACTATTAATTAACTTTGTTTCTAGTATTAATTGGCAAATTGATCAAAAGTCAAATTTCTGCCCTGATTAGCCGCATATATATGCCTTATAAGAGCTGTATAGGGCCCAAACGGGGAGAAACCGAGGTTATCAATAGCTGGGAGTAGAATTACATAGTTCTATATATAATTACTCAAAATTAAACTTATTTCTAGTCTTAATTAGAAAATTTAATTAAAAGTCAAACTTTCAACCCCGATTGCCCTGAACTGGGATTTATAAGCGCAGAATATGGGCCAAACGAGGAGAAAGCGCGATTTTTCAAGAGCCGAGAGTAGTATTATATAGATTCTATGCACAATTATGGCTAATTAATGTAATTTTAAGTCTTAATCTGAATGTTTGACCTAAAGTCATACTTTCAGCCCCGATTTACCTGAATTAGGCCTTAGTCAAATAGGGTTCAAACGGGGACAAAACATATTTTCAAGAGCCTTGAGTGGTATTACACAATTTTATGTAAATTTACTACTAATTTTATGTGTTTCTAGTCTTAATTAGGAATTTTGATCAAAAGTAAAACTTTCAGCCCTGATTGGCTTGAGCTAGGCCTTAAAAGAGCCGAATAAGACCCCAAATGGGAGGAAAACAAGGTTTTCAAGAGCCATGAGTAGTATTATATAGTTTTTATGTATATTACTACTAATTACCTATTTCTAGTGTTAATTGGGAGTTTGATCTAAAGTCAAACTTTCAGCCCTAATTGGCTTGAAATAGGCCCTGTAAGAGCCAAATAGGGCCCAAACGGGAGAAAATGCGGTTTTCAAGAGTCGTGAGTTGTATTACATAATTTTTATGTATAATTACTACTAATTAAACTGGTTCTCCTCTTAACTGTGAAGTTTGATTAAAAGTCAAACATTCAGCCTGATTGACTTGAATAAGGCCTTATAAGAGCCGAATATAGCCCAAACGAGGAGAAAATGTGGTTTTAAAGAGTTGATAGTAGTATTACATAATTTCTATGTTACAAATTAAAGTTGTTTCCCATCTTAATCTGGAAGTTTGACAAAAAGTTAAATTTTAGCCCCGATTGGCCTGAACTAGGCACTGTAAGAGCCAAATAGACCATAAACAGGGAGAAAGCATGATTTTCAAGAGCCGAGAATAGTATCACATATTTTTATATATAATTATTACTAATTAAACTTGTTCTATTCCTAATCGGGAAATTTGACCAAAAGTAATACCTTCAGCCCCAATGGCCTGAACTACGCATTATAAGAACCAAATCGGCCCCCAACGAGAGAAAAATATGATTTTCAAGAGCCATGAGTGGTATTAATTAGTTTCTATATGCAATTACGACTTACCTTGTTTCTAATCTTAATTGAAAGTTTCACCAAAAGGCAAACTTTTAACCCTGATTGGCCTGAACTAGGTCTTATAATAAGAGCTGAATAGGGTCAAAACAGGGAGAAGACGAGGTTTTTTAAGAACCCCCAGAGTAGTATTACAAAGTTTTTATGTATAATAAACACTATAGATTAAACTTTTTTCTATTCTTAATTTGAAAGTTTGATCAAAAGTGAAACTTTCAGCCTTGATTGGCCTTATAAGAGTCGAAAAGGGATTAAACGGGAGGAAAAACATAGTTTTCAAAGATCGTGAATGGTATTACATAATTTTTATATACAATTATTACTAATTAACCTTATTTTCAGTGTTAATTCGGAAGTTTGATCAGGAGTCAAACTTTCAGCCCTGCTTGGCCTGAATTAGGTGTTATAGGAGCCGAATGGGACCAAAAGGGAGGAAAGCATAGTTTTCAAGGTTGTGAATGGTTTTAAATAGTTTATATGTACAATTATGACAAATTAACCTTATTTCTAGTGTTAATTGTGAAGTTTGACTAAAAGTCAAACTTTCAGCCCTGTTTGGTCTGGACTATAATATTAGAGCCGAATAAGGTACAAACAGGGAAAAACAAGGTTTTCAAGATCAAAGAGAAGTAATACATAGTTTTATGTATAATTACTACTAATTAAACTTGTTTCTCATTTTAATTTGATAGTTTTACCATAATCAAACTTTCAACCCGATTGGCTTGAACAAGGATTTATAAGAGCCGAATAGGGACCAAACGGGAGGAAAACATGGTTTTCAAGAGCCATGAATGGTATTACATAGTTTCTATGTACAATTACTGCTAATTAACTTTATTTCTAGTGTTAATTGAAAAGTTTGACCAAGAGTTAAACTTTCAGCCCCGATTGGCCTGAGTAAGCCTTATAAGAGCCGATTAGTGCCTAAACGAGGAGCAAATGAGGTTTTCAAGACCTGAGAGTAGTATGACATACTTTTATGTATAATTACCACTAATTAAAACTTGTTTTTAGTCTTAATTATAAAGTTTGACCAAAAGGTAAACCTTAGTCTTATTAGCCTGAACAAGGCCTTATTAGAGCCGAATAGGACCAAAACGGGAGAAAATAAGGTTTTCAAGTGCTGAGATTGGTATTTCATAGTTTTTATGTACAGTTAGTACTAATTAACTTATTTCTAGTGTTAATGAAATGTTTGACCAAAAGTCAAACTTTCAGCCCCTATCAGCCTGAACTAGGCTTATAGAGCTGAACAAAGCCCAAAATAGGAAAAACGAGGTTTTCAAGAGCCGGGAGTAGAATGACATAGTTTTTATTTATAATTACTACTAATTAAATTTATTTCTATGTTTGACCAAAAATCAAATTTTCATCTCGATTGGCCTGAATTAGGCCTTATAAGAGCCAAATAGAGACCAAACGGGAGGAAAATATGGTTTTCACGGGCCGTGACTAGTATACATAGTTTCTATGTATAATTACAACTAATTAATCTAGTTTATAGTGTTAATTGGAAAGTTTGACCAAAAGTCAAATTTTGAGCCCCGATTGGCGTGAACTAGGCCTATAATAGCCGATTAGGGGCCCAAACGGGAGGGAGAAAACGAGGTTTTCAAGAGCCGAGAGTAGTAATACATAGTTTTATGTATAAATTACTACTAATTAAACTAGTTTCTAATCTTAATTGAGAAGTTTTACTAAATGTCAAGTTTTCAGCCCTATTGGCTGAAGTAGTAGGCCTTTATAGAACCGAATAGGGACCAAACGGGAGGAAAACATGAATTTCAAGGACCGAGAATGGTATTACGTAGTTCTATGTACAATTTCTATTGATTAAACTTTTTCTAGTGTTAATTGTGAAGTTTGACCAAAATTGAAACTTTAGCCCCTATTGGCCTGAAAAGGGCCTTATAAGAGCCTAATAGGGTCCAAACGGGGAGAAAATACAGTTTTCAAAAAGTCAGGAGTAGTAATATATAGTTTTATGTATAATTACTACTAATTATATAGTTTCTAGTCTTAATTGAGAAGATTTACCAAAGTAGTATTACGTAGTTTCATGTATAAATTACTGCAATTAATCGTGTTTCTAGTATTAATGGAAAAGTTAAACCAAATATCAAACTTTTAGCTCCGATTGGTTTGAACTCGACCTTATAAGAGCTAATAGGGCCCAACGGGGGAGAAATTGCGGTTTCAAGATATGGGAGTCGTATTTCATAGTTTTTATGTTTATTACTACTAATTTAAATTATTTCTAGTATTAGTAGAAAGTTGATCAAAAATCAAACTTTTAGGCCCGATTAGCCTGAACTAAGCCTTAAAGAGCCGAATATGGCCGAAATGGAGAGAAAACATGGTTTAAAGACCCAGAGTGTATTACATAATATCTATATACGATATACTATACCTAAACTTGTTTCTAGTCTTAATTTGGAAGTTTAACTAAAAGTCAAACTTTCAGCCACGATTGGCCTAAACTAATATTATATGAGCTGCATAGGCCCAAACGAGGAGTAGTATTACATAGTTTTTTGGTATAATTACTACTAATTTAAACTGTTTCTAGTCTTAATTGGAATGTTTGGCCAAAGTCAAAACTTTCAGCCTTGATTGACCCCAATTAGGCCTATGAGAGCCGAATAGAGCCAAAAACAGGAAGAAAACATGGATTTCAAGAGCCTGCAGTAGTATCACATAGTTCTATGTATAACTACTAATAAAATGTTTTCTATTTTTAATTTGAAAGTTGACAAAAAGTCAAACTTTCAGCCCCGATTGGCCTGAACTAGGTATTATAAGAGCCGAATAAAACACAAATGAGAATATAACGAGATTTTCAAGAGCCGGAGTTGGAATTACATAGTTTCTATATACATTTACTATTACTTAGCTTTGTTCTAGTCTTAATTTGAAAGTTTGATCAAAAATCAAATTTCAGCCCTGATTAGCCTAAAATATATGCCTTATAAGAGCCGAATAGGGCCCTAACGGAGAAAATTTGAGGTTTCAATAGCCAGGAGTAGAATTACATAGTTTTATGTATAATTACTTAATATAAACTTGTTTCTAGTCTTAATTAGAAAATTTAATTAAAAGTCAAACTTTCAACCC
>JAVJIF010029353.1:0-15974 GCA_038442645.1 Agave tequilana | reverse complement strand
TGCCATAAAATTGTTTCTGAAAATAGCGATATCCACTTCTCCTGACAATTTTTCTCCTTTTTATTTTAATATCGACGCGGAGCAGTCCACTTCCCTGCAAATTCTGATCGCAAATCTCTTCTCCCGATCTAAATATGGACCATATATCATCTGGTTCAACTTTCTCTCAGAATATTGAAAGTATTGAAGGGTTGAGATCTTTGCATGCTGATCAAGAGGTTTTTATTTTATCAATTTTTCTCGCAATTTATTAAATTTAGAAGATTTTTGTATAGCGTATATGTTATATGCGATCTCAGTCGCACTTATTTAATTTAATAGATTAAAATTATGAACTGCGACCACTAATTAATACACTAAAATTTACTAACTGAGACCACGGTCGAAGTTTGTATTAAAAACATTATTTTCGGTTGTCAAAGTTAGCTTTATAACTGCGACCTTAGTCGCAGTCCTATTTTTTATAGTTCTGACACGTGTCCATGTCAATTATATCTATATTATACACTAAATTTTAAGAACTGCAACTAAAGGTCGCAGTATATACTAATGAGAGCGTTATAAAGTTTTTTATTCATGTTTTCAAAAAACCTGGACATATGGAGAACTCCGACTACGGTCGCAGTCTATTATTCAGAAGTTAAAGATTTCTTTACTTCTGCGACCTTGATCGCAGTTTAACTTATTACAGTTCAGACGTTTGATATTCAATTATTTATTTTTTTAGTTTAGCAATTGTTTTGTAGGATCTGAATTCACATGGAGAAATGTCTGGAAGCTCAAATATGTTTTAGGAAAACAATTTTTCACGGATGATGAAGCATACAACTTCTACAATTCTTATGTAAGGAGCAGAGGCATTGGCGTAAGAAGAAAAAGAATAGATAAGTCACGGAGGCCTCCTCATGAAATTATTTGCAGAAAATTTTGTTGCAACAAGGAAGGTGTGAAGAAGTTGTATGACAAAAGATAAGATGGATTTACAGTCACCCGTCGAATCGATACTAGAGTAGCGTGTCCTGCTGAGATGCATGTACGTCTTCGTTTATTATTTGACAGAAGATCTTGAGTTGTCACCAAGTTTGTGATTCTTATTCACATGAATTATCAAGCCAGATAAGATCCATCACCATTACTCTCACCAGACACATCGATCAAAGATTAGCAGAAGCATTATGAGCAATTTGGTTGATGTAGGTATTCGCCCTTCAAATATTTCCTGTGTTGTTAATGCAATGAACCACGGAGAAGGTTATGAAGAAGTAAGCCCACAATAAGTTATTGATTTTACTCGTCACCGTAGAAACAACATTGGCCATGAGTTTATTGTGATCATCAAATATTTTCAACAAAAAACGAGTCCGATCTAGAATTTTTCTTTGCAAGTGAGTTGACAATGCGGGCACACTTAGAAGCATTTTGGGGCTGATGGAAAAGCAATTTTCTCGTATCTGAGTTTTTGTGATGTGATTGTTTTGACACAACATACAGGACTAATCACTTGAATCTGCCATTTGCTTCATTCACTGGAGTCAATCATCATCGGCAGTCAATTTTGTTTGCCTGTGCATTACTTGTAGATGAGCAGAGGGATACATTTGTGTGGCTATTCAATAAATGGCTCAAGTGTATGTACAGAGTTGCACCAAAATTGATTATTATTGATTAGGATGCCCAGATCGATGATGCCATCAAGATGATTTTCCAACTACTCGGAACCGATACTATTTTTGCATGTACGGAAACATATTGCCGAGTAACAAATCCCCCTGTCTAACAAGTATGGAGAAGATTTTGTCTCTGATTTTCATCGTTGGTACACCTCCCGTGATATAATCACATGCGAGGAACGATGGAGAGACTGATGAATGAATCTTATCATTTAGAAGAAGAAGAAGACAGTTGGTTGTTAAAGATGTACAGATTGCGTGGACACTGGATTAATGCATATCTCAAGGATATTTTCTGTGCTGTAATGACAACTAGTTAGAGGTCTGAGAGTATTAATTCCTTCTTTGATGGTTTAGTGAATGCAAACACAAAACTAGTTGAATTTGTCCACCAATATGATAAAGCTGTCGCTGCCCCCTCGTAGTTCTGAATCTCAACAAGACTTTTCGGGGTTTGAATTCTGTGCCCAATTGTACATCAAATCCATATGAGATATAGGTTTTAAAGTTGTATACCCCAAACATTTTTCAGTTGTTCCAAAAGGAATGGGCAGTTGTGATGTCACTCTTTTTAGAAGAGTTGGAACACGATGGACCTGGAGCAAAATATTTGGTTGGAGAATTTTCAGAATCAAAAGACACATGAGAAAAGGTCAGTTATAAGAATTCTGATGAACTTGATGTGTCTTGTAGTTGCTTATTATTCAAAACAGAGGGTATCCTTTGTAGACATGTTCTGTGCATTTTGTGTCACATTACACATATACCAGAATTCTATATTACAGAGATGGAGGTTGGATGCGCGTTACAAAAATGTTGCAATTGAACATGGCATAGGCATTTTTCCATTCAAGACACTCGAGGGACGGCTAGACTATGGACATTTCGTTCCAAATTTAATGCAATTCTTGAAACGGTGGCTGATTCTAATATCCATCAAAGTTGGATGCTGTTTTGGATAGATTTGCTGAAGAAATCAGTAATGAATACAGAGCCATGTCAGGACATTATCAATCATCATAGTGTAAAACAAATATGGGTTCCAGGGATCCGTCGTTGTCCTGTGGGATGGTGAAGAATTGAATATACGCGATCCACTTGGTCCTGTACCAACCAAGGGGAGGCCTAGAGGTGCATCGAGGCTTAAGTCGGGTTTTGAAGATTCTCTATCATAGAAGGAGGTGAAACATCAAAAGTGTGGAAAGTGTCAACAGCTGGGCCATTACAGGACTTGTTGTCCATTATTGATATGAAATTTAACCTATTATATAATTTAATTAAAAGTTTGAGTTTTCAAATTCTTACCTTTCCTTTTTAATTGCAGAGGAAGTAGTTTCATGTTGCGTCTACCTGTAACGAATAAAGTTTTCATTTTTACATCTTCGGTCATCATCTGCGACCATGGTCGCATTGTTAAAGAAAGAGGCATTGCAAATACTGTAACCTGGGTCGCAGTATAATAAAATTTTTGTTCCTTTTCAAGTGCTTCCCTTCTACTGTTCTTTTGGTCACAGTTGTACTTTAAAATTTCACTACGACTGTGTTGGTCTATAGATTTTACTTTTTATTTCATTGAACATAGACTATGATCAGGGTCGCAGATCATATTTGACTATATATGAGAGCGACCGTGGTCGCAAATATAAACAGTGTATTTTCATATCTGCAACCAAAGTCGCAGTTTTTAAGCTCACTGGAAAATTTTTGTTGCTTTCCAACTGTCCCCCTTGTCTTGTTATTATGTTGTGTTTTAGTTCTCTAACTGGTCATAGTTCATATTTGACTAATTGACATCGACTTTCTTGCAGTCTTCAGCATTTGCAGAAAGAGCAGTGTATTTGCATAACAGCAACCAAAGTTTGGATTATATTCTTAATTTAGCCATTAATAATCTCAGACGCAGTGATGTTATTTTTTTATTGACTACGACGTTAGTCGTAGTGTGTCCCATTTTATTTAATTTTAACATTTTTGTGACTTAGACATTTCATCACATTGTTGACCTGTAAGTTAGACATAGCCCATTATAATTTTCCCCCTTATCCATGTTTCAACAAATATAAGAATTAAATTAGTAGAACAGTGCCACCAGTAAAACTAAAATTATAAAAAAAAATTTATAATTAACAGTGTCACCAGTAATTTAGTCTGTTTGTTATCCTATAATGGACACCCTTTATATATAAATAATTCAGGATTCCTATAATGGACACCCTTTATATATAAATAATTCAGGATTTTCAAAAGGTTTATGCTCTCAAACGAAGTGAACATGGCGTAAATTAGGTGCCTTTTTCCAAAAAGTGTATACTTTCTAAGTGACTGTTTAGTTTTCGAAAATAGGTAAAAAGTTAATATATTTTTATATGCAGTTACTTTTTACTTTGAATATCACAAGACTATTATTATTTTATCTTCTTACGGTAGAAAAAGACAGGGAGGATCGTGTTTACTTTTCATAAATTAATTATTTTAATTAAATTTAGTTAATATATCGTTATGTGTATAAAATTTTGGGGCAATGCGACCATGGTCGCAGTGCCTTCTGAAATATGATTCATTAACTACAACCCCGATCGCTGTCTCAATTACATTAATAGAATGCTAATAAATAGATGAATTTTTTACAGACGGAAATTATGCATATTGCGGCCATTGTCGCATTATAAGTAGTAGATACAACTTTCTGGTTCTTGACTGCGACTTTGATCGCAGTACTAATTCGGAAATTATTATTTGTTGCTAATATCACTGCGACCTAAGTAACATGCACTCTGGTACAACCATAGAATGGACATAAGAAAATCTCAATAGATTGTATAACAAATGATTAAAAAATGTATGCAATTAATAAAGTGAACAGACATGCTTTACCAATATGATACATTTATAATAAAAAAATGATGTATATGAATGAATTAACAATATTATAATTAATAAATTAAGTAAATTTTTAATCTTCAAATACCATCCTTCTTATAAATTCTATTTTTTCAACCCAACTTTTCTCTCTGTCTGCAAGTAACATGTATGCAAGCTCGCTTCTTAGTCTTTGTACAGTGACCGCCGTCACAGTATCAACTGTTAATGGAGAACCAAATGCTATACTTTCGATGTACTTGCATACATATACAGCGCAATCAACACTGAAAATTTGTACAAGAAAATCAGTATATGAGATTAGATTTTTGTACTCAAAATAAGCAAAAAATTTGTTAGGTAAATGTCACAAAAAAAGACTGTTGCTTGTTGGGGACATCTTGCATATTTATATATGATTTTTTTCATCCTTTTATTGAAATCAATTTCAAAATTTTGTAATAACTTTTCTTTCTGCAATGTAAATAGGAAAAAACAATATTAATCAAATTAAATGCAAAATATTCAGTAATTGTAAGATTAAAATCAACTTGCATCTGTTTGATAAAGCTTTAATGTATTACTTATTTTTTCGCTGGGACCAAAGAGTTGTAAAAAATTCACTCTTGTGTTTGGCAATCAAATACCAACAAGGTCCAGTGAAATCCAGCTTCCTTGGTACTGTGTTTGTAATTGATCGGGAATAACATGTACTGCACATCAATTGTC
Organism: Agave tequilana; assembly: GCA_038442645.1. Classification (NCBI taxonomy): domain Eukaryota; kingdom Viridiplantae; phylum Streptophyta; class Magnoliopsida; order Asparagales; family Asparagaceae; genus Agave; species Agave tequilana. Next base: position 10,716 of record JAVJIF010029353.1, on the reverse strand, counting down.
TAGGTTTTCAACAACTGCTTGATGAAATAATCTTCAAGATTTTTATTTTTAGATACAATACCGTGTTGTAAAAAACAAAATAAATTCAATCATTATTATATTTAATAATTAATGCAATCAAAATATCAAAAACGATATGAAAATTCAAACTTTTTTATTTTTATTGCTAATTTGGTAGCAGTTTGATTGATTCTGCCAAGAAAACAGACTGCGACCAAGGTCGCTGTGTTGTTATTATTAATTATATTATAGCAAGGTCGCATTCGTCTGTATTAGGTATAAATTTTTAGGATTACTTAGCAAATGCGACAGCGACCAAGGTCATAACCTTCATTATATTAAGCCTCATGTTTAATAAACTCAACTGCGACCAAGGTCGCTGTGTTGTTATTGATTAAAAATATGTTTGCTGTGACTGCGAACAAGGTCGCAATATGCAGATTATTTTCTAAAATTACTTACCAACTGACCGGACTGCAACCAGGGTCGCAGAAAAATCATTATGCTTTATCAGCAGTAAAAGCGACTAGTAGAATTTTTAGAAATTGAAAGTAGTACATTAATTAGAAATTTGATGTTTTAATTAACTATAAAGAAGAAAATAGATGTTTACCCAAGTTTCGTTGCGAAAGAATATACTTTTTAATCCTCCTCTTTTCTCTAGATGCTTCATATCGAAATGAATTATATTGGCATCTAAATCTCTACTGAACATCAGGTCCTCAATGTCATTTTTTGTAACCATTATTCCGTTGTCAGTATCCTGATATACAGTAGAGCTGTAAGGAAAACAAAAAAAACATCTTATATTTTTGATTTAATGTTAAATAAAATTAATTAACTTACTCAAAGGAGGCTTTGTCAAAGAAATTTTTGATCAGGGCTTGTTGATGTAGCTGCAGAATTCTATATGCAGTGGTTTCAGTCAATTCCCTGGTTTTTGTATGAGTGACTGAAATCTGTTCGCTGTCGAAATTAGTGGCAGAAATCTGAGCCGCAGGTTGTGAAAGAGGATCTTCATTAATTTTCTTTTTTTATTTTGGATAAACGAAGTCAGAATCATCGCGATCTCTTTCAGCGTGCTTGCGTTCTTTGACTCCCCTTTCTATCGTTCCTTTAGAGTAATCCAAAACATTTTCTTTTAATACTTGCTTCTCAGCCGGAGTTTGTTCTTAAATTTTTTCTTCAGAAGCTCTGTCTTTTTGGAGTTCAAGGATATGTTGAGTTAAATTTTAAAAAAAAGTGAAAAAATTTCCCCAGCAATACTTACTTCAAATTCAGAACCCTTGAAATCCTCTTCTTCCTTTTTCTTCTGCTCTTCAGCCTGCTTCTCCATCTGCTCCCTCATTTTTTTCTGCTTCTTCTCCTCTTCGTCCTTCCTCCTCTTATCCTCTTTTTTCCTCCTCTCCTTCTTCTTTTTTTTCGGCTCTTTTTTCCTCTTCTCCTCTAGAATTTTACGATTCTTCTCCTCCTCTGCCTTCAACACCCTCTTATTCTTCTCCTCCTCTTCCTTCCTCCTCTTCTCCTTCTCCTCCTCTTCCCTCCTCCTATTTCCCTCTCCTTCTCCTCCTCTTTCTTCTTCCTATTCTCCTTCTCCTCTTCCCTCCTCTTCTTCACCTTCTCCTTCTCCTCCTCTTTCTTCCTCATATTCTCCTTCTCTTCATCTTCCCTCCTCCATTCTCCTTCTCCTTCTCCTCCACAGCAGTGGCTGCTCTCAGCAGCTCTTCTTCTTCTTTCATCTTTAATTTCCTCTTCTCTCTCTTCTTTTTTTCTTTAATTCAACCTTGAAAGTTTTCTCAGTCTCCATTTTTTTTAATTTTTCTTTCTATCTCATAAACATATGCTCTCAAATACTGATTTTTCACTCCTCAAAGTTTCAATTTCTTTAGCTTGTTCATCCCGTGGTGCTGGCAAATAATCTGCAATAGTTGGTTCTTGTTCACTTATTGGTTCCTCAACTATTTCGACAGGCTCTGGTTCTGTTTCCGAAGGGATGTTAGCTTCAATATTTATATCTTCTTCTCCTCCTCCTCCTCCTCCTCCTCCTTCACCAGGAAGGCCAATGATATTTCTTTCATCATTAGAAATGTTGGTCATTTGACAAAAAATCTGAAAAATAAAAAAATAAACTAAGATCTTAGACAAATCTTATAGTTACATCGCAGATGAATGAAACATTCACTAGAATAGCTATCAAGGAACCGCGAGAGTGGTCGCGGTCAAAAACATTAAATCAAACAAGTAAAACTGAAATGCGACCATAGTCACAGCACAAATCAATGAAATAAATAAAACTGCGACCATGGTCGCAGTTTATTTACAACAGTTTCAAGGAAATGCGACCATGGTCGCACACTATTGTACTTTAATCAAATGAACTGCGACCGTGGTCCATTTAAATGAATAAAATTATAATTAACAGTATATGGTCGCTAACTATTAAAAACTTACGATATCTGCGTCAATATCATTTAGATCAATTTCAGCTAGAGCTCTGCTAATGTTTTGGAGGTCCCCATCTTACTGCCCGTGGAGTTTTTGTCCTCCAAACCAGACCTCGGCTTAAAATAGCAGCCCTTTCACAGAGCCAAAACTGTAAAATGTATTATTACATTAGTTTACATAAACATTGATAATATATAAGGAAATTTCAACAGTGTTTGCCAACTATGATATTCATACTTACAATAATTTGCACAGAGCATCCTTGTAGTTTATATGTAATGTGCCTGAAGATGTCCATTGACTCAATTAGGAATTGCCAAATAGATTTAGCCCAGCATATTGTCGTCATCAGTTGCATATTGGCAATTTGTTCCACAATATACCACAGCACCGTGCATTTACTGTCAAAAAAGAATAGTGGCCGACATATATAGGACGATTATTGTTGTAAAGTCTTGAGCTACAAGTCTTTGTCTGTCACTTATAATTTCATTTAAAGTCAATTGCTGCTTAAGCTGTTCATCCTTGGTCACATCTAATTTAGTCCTCCTCCTTTTTTTGACCAGAAGATCATCCAAAGATTCTTCAATCGATATTTTCGTGATCTTCATTATATTAGGGAAATAATATTTTATAACCCCCTATCCTTCATTGTACAGGTCTTATTCATAATAAAATCTTCTCCATGATAGGTAGACCAAAAGTAAAGGCAACATCCACCCAGTTAACTCAATTAGTATGCCCCCAGTTCTAAAGGTCCTTATATCCCTATCAACTGGTCTACAATTTTCAGCAAACTAATGTTTGATTTTAGACCTTTTTCAGTACCAACTCCTCATTGTAGAAGGCCATGAAGATTGGGCCAAATGGGATCTCCTTCATCGCATCCACAAAATCGGCCTGAATGTTCTTTTTGAATCTTCTAATGAATTCGCACATACGCTTTAGGCTCGATCTCATAGGACGAACCTTCAGTTCTTGTTTACTTATAGAAGCAGAAACATTAAAAACATTAGTAAAAAAATACCGGGTCGCAGTACGTTTATTTAAAAGTTTAAAAGAAAAATAATGCGACCTTGGTCGCAATAGGCTTAGGCTTACTATAATACACTACGACCAAGGTTGTACTGCAATTTTGTAATTAACCAAAATAATTTACCATGAAGGTGGCTTTGTATTTATCATACTGTGACCAGAGTCGCAATATTCAATCAGGCTAACTTAGTTAACAACAGGACCATACCCCCAGAAAGGAGAAAAATGAACGGAAACACTGTGACTTCACTCGCAGAGTTTTATTATTATAAAAACCTTAAAAAAACGGACATGAATATTTTTAAAATCAAATAATTTTTTATCGTCTGCGACCAAGGTCGCATAAACCTAAGACGCTAATTCAGATAACTGCGACCCAAGTCGACATAAAAGGAAATTAAAAAAAAACTTTTGACCTCGGTCGCTGTGTTAAAAAATTTAAAAATTTATAAAAAAATTCTCTAAAATAAACTCTTTTTATCTTAAACTTTAATCTTGATTTAAAGTTTAGTTAAAAAAAGTTTTAAACCGCATAAATATACTTAATTTAGATATTACCTCTTTAAATCATAAAAAGCGAATCTTTCTCTCTTATTTGCAACCATGGTCGCAATTTTTAACAAAAAATATTTGATTTTTTTAAATCAAGAATCTTGAAAATTTTTTAAAATTTTAAAAACATTTCGTAAAAAAAAACCATTCGTCAGACATTTTTAAATTAAATTAAGTTAAAATAGGAATATTTCTTAAAAAAAGTAAAAGGGAATCAAACTGAAAATAATATAACTATTAAAATTTACAAAACTGAAAAAAATCTCAGCTTCCCCATTACCTTTTTCCGCGGATGATTTCTTTGGCGCCATCTTTAGCAGATATTTTTTTAAAAAACTAATATTTGAACGAAAATGATCGGAAAATTTGGGAAATGGTAGCACTAAATTTTTCTGATTGATCAATTAATAATTTCAGATCTGTAATTTTTTTTTGAAAGAAAAGATTTTTACATACAGTAAAAAGTTTGTATGAGAGGGTATTTTCGACAAAGCTTCGCTTGAAGTGACTGATACTAACTCGGGCGGGAATTTTTTGGTTTTTGTCCACCAAATTAATGTCAAATTAGTGGCTATTATGTTGCCACGTCCCGCCGGCTGAGAAACTCTCTCAGGTGTCGGCTGAGGTACAATAACCCTATATATATATATATATATATATATATATATATATATATAATATATATATATATATATATATATATAGATATAGAGAGAGAGAGAGAGAGAGAGAGATAGATAGACTTGTGTCATCTGAAAGATTCGAGGCGAATCTTTTCCACTCAAATACACCCCTATAACATTCGAATACAAGATCCACTCCATTGAAGTTGATCTACATTATTTGAAGTAAAATAAATTTTAAATACTTTTTGTCTATGCATCAAGTAAGGGAAAAGCAGACGGTCAAAATAATAAATTGGTTAGTTTAATAGTGTAGAATATTTAAAATCTAACAAAAATTAGTGTGTGGTTTTTTAGTGTTTAGATCATGATGAAAGATCGAGAATTTATATGTCTAAAGATGTAGATCAATGCAATATGCTATTTTCAGCCGTTCATTTTTGCGCCTACTTGATGGATGCGTAAAAAGTATTAAAAATACATGATTTTTTGGTTTTATAGATACATGAAATAATGTAGATCAACTTTAACAAAGTAGATCTTATTTTTAAATGGCGTGGGTTTTATTTGAGTGGGGAAAAATCGAGCCCGAAATTCTTTCGTATGCACTGATCTCTCTCTCTCTCTCTCTCTATATATATATTATATATATATATATATATATATATATATATATATATATATATATATATATTATATTATATAGGCATACAATTATATAATAAGAAAACCCTACTTGAATACAAAAATATTCTATAATCCTTATTATAATACTATTTCTTTAACATGCCAAATGCTAATTGTTTTCCGTTGAAAATCAATGTAGGGAAAACTTATAAAAATTGAGGAGAAGATTACAAGTAATTGAAAAATTACAAGGAGAACTTTTCTCTGAAATTTTTAGAAAAGTGTGCCAGTGGAAGTCTGGTAAGCGCGACCACTTTGTTCTGTTAACAATGCGATCGATGGAGTCTTAAAGAATTCCTTCTCGCCTGGTTCTGGAGATTCCTTAGAGAGGAAGATCATAGGGTATTAGCATCCTGGATTTAGAGAATTGAATGGAAGCGAGAGAGTTAGCTCTCTTTCTTTCTTTCTGCCTCTTGATATCTTGATCTTCAATTTGCTCGTTAGTCCCCCAGCCAGCTCGAGCTCATCCCAGAATGAGCTATTTATAGGCTCTCAGGGGTGTAACTGTCCCTAAAATTTAGTAAGACTAGTAATAGTCCGTTAGTCTTGCGCCAAAGGCTATTTTGAGCCTCGCGTGAGGCTATGATGTCTCGTGTGAAGCTAAATAGAAGCCTTATGCGAGCTAAACAGGCTTGTGTGAGCCTAAAAATGGTCTTTTGACCTGACTGTCTCCACTTAATGTGAGACAAAGTGAGCGGATGTAACCGCCCACTTAAAGTGGCATTAACCCCACTAAATAGTGGGGTCAGCCCACTAAAGACTTGGTCAAGTGTTAACCTGGCAAACCCTCCTATAGGAGGTGCAGAAGGCTTCAAGCAAAGCTGGAATTAGCTTCAAGCGAGACTAGCACAACTCCTCAGGCGAAGCCACCAGAAAGCTTCAGGCGAAGTTAGTATTAGCTTCAGGCGATGCTGGAAATTAGCTCTTTATAGAGCTATGAAGATCCTCAAGCAAAGCTCACTGGAAAAGTTTCGGGCGAAGCTGTAATTAGCTTAAAGCGAAGCTAAAAGTTAGCACTTTACAGAGCTATGAAGAGCTTCAAGCGAAGCTATCCTCTTGGGCCACACTTAGGCCTCTTTACAGGTAATGCTTGGCTTACTGTCTGCTTCACTGGATCAATAAGTTTCAAGCCATCGCCTGGTCTTTGAGGATGGATAGAACCTGATCGTAGCTTGTCTGTATCTTGTCTTTTGTAAATGTCAACAAGTTTGGATGTTGTTTGGACTAGTTGAAGTACTACCTGGGGAATTTATCTTTTTAGAGTATCAACAAAACCTCCTTCAAAGTTTTCATAAATCTGCAAAGGGATGGTTTAGATTTCGAAATACTTTGAATTGCTTTAATTGTTGAAGAAAAGACCACAAATATGTGGATTTGAGTTTCGCCTTCATGATTCAACTCAGTTTTGCTTTCATGGCCGAACTTTGATAGACGAAGCTATTTGAGCTCTAGCTTTGCATCATGATTAAAATAGCCTCGCCTCTATGCTGAAATAGCCTCTTCTTTGAAATAGCCTCACCTCTGGGGTTATTTTAAATAACTCCGCCTACAACGCGAAGTTGACTTGTCAACACTTCTTAGCGCTAGCTTTGCATGCGCTATGAGAAAGGTTACTCCCTTTCTCGAGGCTAAGCATACAAGTGCTTTAGCTTCGCCTGTTTTACGAAGGAGGTTTACTCCCTTTCCTGAGGCTAAACAGCTTCACATATATTACGAGGGAGATTACTCCCTATCCCGAGGCTAAACAGCTTGCATATATTACGAGAGAGATTACTTCTTTCCCAAGACTAAACACTCGAGTGCTTTTGACTCACCGACGCTTCAAAATTTGAAGCGGTAGTGGCGAGGCTAGGCCGTGGGGCCTATAAATAGGACTCTTTCATTCCTTTTCTAGAGAATATTTTTTTCTCTTTTCTGTGAGGTTTCAATAGAACATTTTTCTCCCTCTCTTCTGAGTTTGAAAACACTAGGGTCTTCACCCTTTTCATCTCTCCAAGTCGAGATTCATGGTGCCTTCTTACTGTCCAGGCGAGGAGGCTGAAATCCCTGAGGCAACAAAGGCCATCACTCCGGTCACTCAACTCATAGCCAGTGAGTCTCTGCTGTTCAGAGACTCCACCAATTAATTGGTGATTTTAATGAGTTCATCTCTCTCAATTTTAACTTTATCAGCTATTTTAGAAATTGAATTCCCTTAATATTTGCGTTTGGCAAAAATTTTAGAAGAATGTTTTAGCCTTTTCAAGCTTCCTGGCGAAACTAAGACTTGCTTGATTAGGCGAATGCATCTTTCAGGTGAGGGTAGTCTTGCCATATAGGCGAGGCTATGCCTTGACCTTTTTAAAGTCGGGCTAGACTTGCCATATAGGCGAGGCTATGCCTTGTCGTATAGGCGAGGCTATGCCTTGGCCTTTTTAAGGCCGGGTTAGCCTTGCCATATAGGCAATGTTATGCCTTGGCCTTTCTTAAGACATAAGTGCCTTTCAAGCTCCCAAGTGAAGCTAGCCCTTTAGGGCTTTTAGCATTTTGCCTCTATGTAGTGTGAAGTTTAACCTCAGAGTGAAGCAGGATCTGGGTCAGCTTTACTCAGGGAGCGAAGTTATGACTCAGCACTTTCTGTCTTACCCGAGGCTAACACATTTACTCTTTCTTCTTTTTTTTTTGTTTTGCAGTGCATTACGCTTTCGAGCCATTGAACAATCTCTTCGACTTGGTGATGAAGGCGGACGTGAGTATGCATCTCTATTTTCAAGTTCAGGCTTTACTTATCAGTAAAAAGAACACTGGAATAAAAGACACTAATTTCAGGAGAAGACCAATGTACATTTTGCAGTACCATTTTCACTACCATGTTCGGGGACGATGACATGATCATATTCAGAAGACCAAATTTTGTGTTTAGGATTACCATATCAGGCATCGGCCAATCGTTGCTTATCCAGAATGGCCCACTTGATTACAAACTTGTGCTATTGAGCTTAATGTATATGGAGAACTGCGTCACTACTTCCGCAATTATCTCGCCTTTGCTGGGTCTCTGCACAGGATATTTGAAGGTCACAGGAAAGGGGATGTCACTTGTAAGGTCTCAGATCCTCTCTTCACTAATCTTATTTAAAGATGAGACAGCGACGAAAAACCCATGCTTATTGGATGACTTTCTGGCGGCAAAATCTTCTATTAAGCAGAGAATTATGGCCTCATGAGGGGGAGGCCTTTTGTGTCCAGTTGGTCTGGTGAAATCAGAATGTCCCATTGTATCTCGAATTCGATAGACGTTATTGTTCTAAAGAGCAAAAGTAGATCTACTGTTCTGTATGTAGAACGAGTTGCTTGCTTTGGAGTAAAAACTATATGAGAGACAATTTTAATGTATCATCATTGTATCTTTCTTTTTGTGAATCAATAAAGAATTTTTTTTGACTCGTTTGCCCTTCTAAATTTTTTTCCTTCTATGCTTGCTTGTGTAATTGCCCATAGGTAATATAAGACTCCCTTAAAGGAGAACTTAATATGCAAGTTCTTTTCAAAGAACTAAAAAGGGTGAAAATTTATCAAGTTGAATTCTAAAGAAAATTACAAAATATTCAGAGGTTAAGAATATGATAAATTCAGTTAATATAAGAATCCACTGGGGACAAGAAGGTAGATTTAGGAATCCATTAGGAATCACTTAATCCAAAAAGATTAAGTCTGGAGATCTGTCAGTTCAGAGATGATAAACTGGACATAACTGATTAGAAATCGTTAGACACGAGATTTTGTCATTCAGAGGTGAAATTGGGTAATCATCAGTTCAGAGGTAACGACCTGGACATAGCCGATTAGAGATTACCAAACGTGGAGTGTTTATTATTCAGAGTGACTAACTTAAAATAACAGTAAACGAAAAGAGGAGACTTGGTTATCTGTAGGTTCAGAGGTGATGGACTGGATATGATTGATTGAGAAGCCCAAGCTCAGAATTTTGTCATTCAGAGGTGACGAACTGGACATGGCAACAAAGTGAAGATGAACCCGATTTTGTGGACCTGTCTATTCAGAGATGATGAACTGGATATGATAGACTAAGACACTAAATTTCAATTCGCTGCCAGAGATAGTCATATTAACTTAGCAACTAACCCCCTAGGGACTGCAAAGGTGAATTAGATCTACGCACCGGTTAGTTCAGAGGTAGTTTGGGCATAACCAACTAAGAGACACCAGGCTCACAATCCGCTGTTCAGAGGTAGTCGTATTAACTTGACAGTAAGAACTCCTAGCCCTGACGGGGGAAAAGAGAACAAGGCTATGACTCATTTGTTTAGAGGTGGTTAACTGGACATGACAGTTTGAGTACCAAAAAGGGAAGAGATCTAGGCACCCGTTGTTCAGAGGTAATATAGACATAACTGATTAGGAGTTACCATACTCAGAGCCCCACTGTTCAGAGTGAAGAACTGAACATAACGGCACCGCACTGGAAAATAAAACTTAGTTATCTGTCAGTTCAGAGGTAATATGGACATAGCCGATTGAGAAGCTACCAAGCTCAAATTTCTACTGTTCAGAGGTGACAGCTGGACATGACGTTAAAAGATTTATTATAGCAAGGAATGTGATTTGATTTTGAATTCCGTGGGAACAATGGTGTTTCCTTGGGGAATCATTTTGAAAAAATTGTTAGAGGTATACTGTTGATGTGACAACCGAAGAGTCCACTAGGACTGAAAGGGTAATTATAGACTCGAGGGGAGTCTATTAGAAACTCACTGAGGAGTTAAAAATTAATCCTATAAGAAGTTAAAAGAGTTTAGCATTCTCTAAGATATCAGAGATAATCATTAACGTGACATAACAAACTCTATGGGGATTCGATAGGGAGATGATTATTTCTTAAAAAGTTGTCAAAGATAATCATTATGTAACAACGAAATTCCTTGCTAGAGAATTAAAAGAATATTTTGTCCAAAGTGATCATGATAACTTCTTCGCTTGGGTGTTTGTAAAGGTAACATGTCAGGGGTGTGATATTAACTTGACAAGATTCATTTACTATTATAGGTGTTTAAACGTAACAACAATTTGAGTGACGGTCATTCTATGGCAGAGAATGGCAAGTGGAGTTTTATAAACTGGGATATTAGCAGGATCCGCCAGGGGTTTTCAAATGGTTTTACTGTCACAGCAGGCATGACTTTTAGCATGATAGATCTGATTTGTGATTCATCTTATTGGAAAATGAATACAATCTTCTGTTGTCTTACCAGTCCATGGTTTGGAATTGGTAGGAGAAGATGGTGACTCAATCCTGCCAGGATAGAAGAGTAGTACTCCTAAAATGAAGAAAAAGTTAGAGGTGAATACTTTAACATGACTTATTTGTTATGTG